>CAUYSK010029355.1:0-51469 GCA_963575035.1 Avahi laniger | reverse complement strand
GACGACTCAAGTCTCAAGAAGCAATCAATCGTCATGGCTAAAATTGCCAAATAGCTAAGATTACACTGGTGGATAGAGCCTAGTTAAATATTATTAAGTAAACCAAGATGACTAAATATAATACCCATCACAAAAACACATTTGATTTCTCCATTTCCAACTTGTAAATATTGACATTTTGAATAACATTGTAATCATATAAGCAAAGAGTTCTTTCTAGTGTAATTCACCAGGATAGTCAAAATAAGGAGGCCAAAGAATGGCTTAGTGAATTTAATTTACCTTATTCAGCCAAGGGCATTGGAGAGAGGATAGAAGAAAGAATAAATTTCTATCATCAGGGAATTCAATTCATAGTGGCTGTAGCTAACATTTGCTGAACACTGTTTGTCAAACACTGTACTAAGTACTTTATGTATATTATCTTATTTAATCCTCAAGAAAACTCTAGGAGATAGTATTTTATTTAACAGATGCTAAATTTTAGGTTCAGAGAATTTGAGTAGTTTGTCCAAAGTCACACAGCTTGTGAGTGGGTGAGTGGGGATTCAAAGCTGGGTTGGTCTGATTGTTGGGACTTTGCCTAAGTATTCTATACAACTTCCCTCTGTGGTCTTCCTTGTCTGCAGTCTTCTCCCTAGGCTCAGCCAGTGGAGTTTAAGAAATTCCCAATATCTTCTAACTTTTATTTAATCCCTAGATTTAGAAACATATTTAACCTGAATGGCTTGCATTTGTTAACCAGTGCTAGTAAGTGTTTGGGAAGGAAGGACTCAAGAAAAGTCTGGGATGGCTACAGGGAGGGTGTAAGATTTGAGCCCAGTCCTTTTAGGATGACCAGGGCTTGAATGGGTGAGAGGGAGGAAGACTTCACTGCTTCTGGGAGCTGAGATGGTAAGGCCACACAGACAAAGGCCAGAGCCTGAGCTAACCAGGGCAGAGGCTCATGTTGGGGGGGAGAGGCCTTGCCTGCCAGGAAGAGGACATGTACGAGGAAGGAAAAATGAATGTATTTGCGGTCGGGTGGGTGCATACTGACCCCCACTAATGGCCTCCACATACCCACGGCCTTTGCAATGTGACTACACAGCATCTCCCATCAAGATATGGAGTCAAGTTCGCCTGCCCCCTTGAGCATGGGCAGTCCTGTAGCTTGCTCTGATCCACAGTGTATGGCAGAACTGAGTCTGGGCCTCTCAAGACAGTTTACATGCTTCCGTTGTCTCTCTTGGACTCCAAACATGCCGTGAGAACAAGCTCAGGGTAGCCTGCTGAATGATGAGAGACCACATGGAGGAGAGACCAGCTGGCTCAGAGGAGGCCATCCTAGACCAGCCTGCTCCCAGCTAGCTCACCAGCTGACCTCAGACATACGGGCAACCCAAATTAGATCAGCTGAGCCCAGTCTAGATCAACAGAATCACCCAGTTGACCCATAGACTTACGAGCTCAAATAAATGTTAATTGTGGTGCACCAATAAAATTTGTGGTTTATTAGGTATTTAGCATTATTGTGGCAACAGATAACAGATAGAGAATTGTTCTTTAAGGACAAAGATACAAAACTGCGAATTTTATCCCTTTTTAAAAATGAGATTAAGTTTAAGAAATGGTTATCATTTATTGATCACTTTTTTTGAGTATCTAAGAGGTACTCATAATATCCTTATAAGGTAGTTTTATTTTCCTTGTCTGATAAGCAAAAAACCTGAGATTCAGAGTGTTTTGCCCCAGGTAACGTGTGAGATGTGACAGATTCAGGATTTGAACCAAGCTTTTCTGACTCCAGGGTATTCCTTCCGTGAAGCTCTATGAAATTCAGGAGAATACCACAGATATAGAATGACTGGATTATATTAACTGAATGTGACAAAATCTACCATGAAATACCAAAAAGAAAAAAAAAAATAAGCCAGACAGAACAATAGTAAAGCCAGTGGGAGCTGATTAAGTACATATTTCCGGAAGTACTGGTCAGTTGTACCTGTGCCAACCTAGAAACTCATCTGTATGCTTTAGTGTGATTCCGTCAATGACTTGTTACCAACTAAATTCCTGGGTCACACAAAACTGGGAGGGATTCTGAACACCCTCATAGATGCTGAGTACCTGAGCAGCTCTAGGAAGGTCATGGAAAGTCGTCTATTGGTTAAAATACTCAATAGAAAAAAATGCTGAATGGGGGTGATTCAGGATACAGCTGTCCTGGTGGTAAAGACACGTGTTTCAGGAAGCAGCAGGCCGTGGACTCCAGAACAGGGGCCTGATGTTCGGCCCCTGGTATAGCGTTTGGTCCATTATAGATGCTCAACATATGCAGCCATAGGGAGGAAGGAAGAAATTTGGAAAGCACAGGGGTGGAGGTGGGAGAAAGATAGCAAAAATAGAAAGCAATCAAGCTCCAAACTGAATGTTAAGGACAAATAAGCAGAGGGGATGCTGTCTGTGCCCCAGGCAGGTCCCCTAGAATCTCCTGTACCGGGCCCCCTCCCCTGTCTTCTGTGTCTATTGCCTCTCACAGCAGCCCCTGCAGCTCCTTTGGCCCGGAGCTACTTCAGGTAGAGAGGGGGTGTGCATGGGGGGTGATTTCACCCCCAGGACAGTGCTTAGTCCAAGACTGACTGGAGTGGTGGTTTGAAGGCCCAGCTCCCTGGCCTTTAGGTGGACAAACTCCGAGAGGTAATTTAGACTCCAGACCTCCTTGGCAAGATCAGGCTGAAATTTTGCCTGAAATAGCACCTTTGATTGGCTGTAACCCCAGCCCCTGTCCTGAGGCCCCTAATTTTTCACTGGTTTCTCATACGAGCACTGAATACATCACCAGCAAGTGAATTCTGATCTCGGGATCAGCTTCTGGTGAGTCTAATTTAAGACAGTAAGTGATTTCTGAGAGGTTGAAGATGGTGAATTTTTCATCATTTCATCCCCAGAAACTGGGAGAGTGCCAGGCATATGGTAGGTGGCTTGTCAAATCTTAGAAGGAAGGAAGGAAATCAGAAAGATTGTGAAGAAAGATGCTGTATATAAATGTAAATAGAATATACCCAAATTCCAAATAAATACTCAGAGATATTAGAAAGATTTTTGTGAAACATGACTCAGGCATGTGAGAATCTCTAAGCATAAGAAGAGGGAAGAAAGAAAGGTTGAAGAATGGCAAATGTACTTCTAGGGATGTGTGGGTCATCCCATTTGACAGCTATTTCTTGAGCAGCTGGTAATTTTCAGGTCCTGTTATAGGTCCTTGGGACACATCAGTGAACTGAACAAATTACCCTCCTCTCGTTGAGCATACATTTCAGTGGGAGAGGCAGGTAGACAATAAACCTGAAGATAAGCAAATTATATAATGTGCAAGAAAGTTCTAAGCATTATGGAAAAAAGAAGAAAGTCAAGCTGGTTAAAAGATTAGGGTGTGTGGAGGGTAGAGGCAGTTTGAAGAATTGAACAGGTCAGAATAAGCCTCCTTGAAAAGAGGAGACGTGAACAAAGACTTTAAGTCAGAAAGTGAGTCAAGGGATATTTGGGGTAAAAATGTTCCAAGTTGAGGGAACAGCTAGAGAAATGGCCTATGGCAAGGCCATGCCTGGCACCTTCCAGGAACATTAGTTGCAATAGCATGAGGGAGGGAGAGGGAAAGGTTCAGAGAGGAGCCTGAGGCCAGAACACTCAGGGCCCTGCAGGCTGCTATAAGGATTCTAGATTCTACACACAGTTTTGTGCAGATCTTGATAGCAAGGGCTTTGCAGCCAGGCAGATCTTAGTCTGAAGCTCAGCTCTGTTCTTCCTAGGCTACTTAACTTCCCTGAGCCATTGTTTTCTCATCTGTGAAATGGGTACAGTAATAGTATCTACTTCAGAGGGTTGCTGTGAGGATTTGGTGGAGCACTTAGCAGGTCAGAGAGCTCAATAACATTTTCTACAAAGTAACACGAATCTGTCGACTCAGGTTTCTGCTCAGACAATGCCAAGGCTTGATGTCACTCTCTCCTCACTTTGGAAATGATTCTGGGGGAAGAGACAAGAGGTTTTCACTCTCTACAGCTACCTGATATTATGTAAAGGAGGATTTGGCAAAGAAGGCAGGGAAAGTGAGCCTCTGTCTGTCTAGATGAAGATCATGGGGCAAACACAGAGGGGATCATCAACCCAGCCACGACAGCCTTCTCCTCTCTCAGAGACAGGCAGAATGGCCCATGCTTCCTGCCAAGCTCGGAGGTATTGGAGGGGCCGTTTGAGTCCAGGGAACCTGGCAGCAAAACCGATGTGTCTGCAGGTCTGCTCTATGGTTGCTCCCAAGTTTTTGTCTCGTCTCTCTGACTTCTCAGTATTCTAACTGGGAAATGCTGCAGGCTTTGCTTTGACCTTTGATTTATTCTCTTTCAGCTCTCAATTAAATTTAACAGTATCATCTAAGACTTACCTCCTAATAAGTTGGTTTAACTGGGTGACATAAAGCAGTCTTCTGAAACCAGAATGCTAAAACACTGCAACTGGACTAGCAGTTATTTTCTAAACATATACTGCTCAGGACCTACATAAAATTCCACCAGGAGTCCCCTGCAGGATTGCTTGCTTGAAATCCTACTCGGAAGGCAATCAATGGTCCTTCCAAAATATCAGCATTTGGCTCATTGCCACCTCATAACATAAGACAATCCGAATCTCATTGGGTTGAGTCATAGATGATCAATTCTGCAATAATTGTTCTCTAGGTTTCTACTATTTCTATGAATATGGTGCAATCCTACAAGTTTACTAACAAACAGCAATTTACAGTACTGATATTTTGTTGCGAGAAAAGCTGTGACTTCTAGGAGCTCTCTGAGAGCTCTGAAATTGGTCATTATCACCAGACTTTGAATCAAAACGTGGTTTTTACTCTTGGAATGTCCCCAGTAACTTCATCCAAGAGACTCAAAATTCCCAGCATGGAAAGAACACAGGACTGGAAGCAGGAGTGCCATGTGTAGCCTCAGCCCTGCCTTTGGATGGGTCCATTGTCTTCAGTGGGTCTCGGGTTCCCCTTCCACAGAACAAGGCATTTGACAAGTCACAGGTCTCACAACTGGCACTCTTTTATTCATCTGACAAAAATGAGCTGTGTAACAATAATTCATTGTATATTTTCAGGTAGCTAACAGAGAACATTTCAAATGTTCCCAACACAAAGAAATGATAAATGTTTGAGGTGATGGATATGCTAATTACCCTGATTTGATCATTACACATTGTGTACGTGTATCAAAATATCACTCTCTACTCCATAAATACATAAAACTATTATTTGTCATTAAAATAAACTAAACTATTACAAAAAAAAGATTATAGCCCCCCCACAGTGGACTGCGTAGTACTGGGGGGAAGGGATCAGTTCTATAGACAAAGAAACCAAACAGGGAGCAAAACAGACATAATTTCTTGCCCTCATAGCACATATATTCTGTGTTTCCCCCAAACAGTTACAGCAATATTTCTGGCCCCACACGTTCTTCCAGAACCTTGCCAACTCCCTCATCCAGAGTGGAGTCTATTTTCCTTCCTCTTGTACCTGGGTGGTCCTGTGACTGCTACAACCAATAGCGAGTGGTAGAGGTGACGCCATGAGACTTCAGGTGGGACCCCACCACCACGCAGCGAGGAACCCAAACTAACACACACACGGTGACCACAAGAGGAGGCCTGGAATGTGTGTGGTAAGTGCTTACTGACTATTGGCTATTATTACCGCAGCATAAAGTAGACAAAAATATTTTTAGCAAGAAAACAGAAATATGCATCAAAGGTTAAGTAACAATCTTAGGCAGTGTACATCAAGTTCCCAAGTGACTGGCTGAAATTATAAGCAGTCTGGGAATTCAGAGGAGAGAGTGATCACCATGGATGGGACTGGTCAGGGCAAGCTTTGCAGGGGGGATTTGTCATGTATCTGTTGCATGTGGAGAATTTAGGTCCCCCCCATGGCTTTCCAAGCACAGCACAGCATAAACAAAGTTGTGCAAGGTGGGATAAAGAATAACAACAGATGCCATTTTCAGAATCATACACAATATAGTTCCTATTGTCTAATACGAATCTTGTAGCTCTGAGTGGAGAAACCAGGCTCAGAGAGGTTGATTAATTTGGCCAAGCCCACACAGCAAGAACAGAATTTTGATGCAAACCCCAATCTTCTTGGTTCTAAAGGTCCTGTCCACTACACCATGAGATATAATGACTATGAGAAGCCCACTACTTAATCTTGTAGGTGTGTGCTTCCTAAGTCTTTGTTTGTAAATTTTAGTTTTCTTTAAACACCTAAGAATTTACTGAAAGGAATATTTCAAATACCCATCTGGAAATGCATCCATGGACTGAATAAATCAGTGGTGTTAGTAAATAGGAAAGTTGAGCAGCATGTTACTCAGTAACTGATGAAGAATAAATATTTAATATTCCTCGACTCAAATATGGCATGGAAATGATATAAAGGCATAGTGTTCCATGCACTTAAATGCAAACAAGGATTTCAGAGACACTGCCAACCTTTCATCAGACTCTGTCTCTAATTAAAGACATTTCGTAGGTGTACCCCTCTGCAGCTTGCAAGCGGGCACCCAGTCTGTCGGGACTGAGTAATTGGCATTTCACTTCCCTTCTCCGTCTCTGCTTACTTGGATTTCATTTATCGTCATTTCTCATGATTGGGAAGAGATGATATGGGCAGGCCAAGAATGGGGAGGGTGCGGGGCAGGAGACACAGCCCTGGAACGGGAGGGAGGAGGCCTGGTTTCTAGACCTCGGTCTGTCTCGCTGTGTGACCTCAGGCTGGTAATTCGAGTTTGCCAAGCCTCCACTTCCTCGTTTACAAAATGATTCCAGGTAAATTAACTCTGAGAGACAAAATCATCTTATGTGCCAATTCTAATTACAGTTGTCCCCCCTTATACTTGGGGGATATATTGCAAGATCCCCCGTGAATACCTGAAACTGTGGATAGTACCGAACCCTGTGTGTACTATGTTTTTTCTTATGCGTACATGCTTATGATAAAGTTTAATTTGTAAGTTAGGCACAGTAAGATATTAACAGCAATAATTAATAACAAAATAGAATAATTAAAATGATATTCTGTTATAAAAGTAAAATCAGGATTCCTTGAGCACAACCACTTTGCTACTGTGGCAGTCAATCTGGTAACTGTTAACTACCGAGTGACTTATGGGCAGGTAGTGTAGACAACGTGGAGACGCTGGACAAAGGGGTGAGTCGTGACCTGGGCAGGACAGAGCAGAATGGCATGAGATTTCATCACGCTACTCAGAAAGATGCAAAATTTAAAACTTGTGAATTATTTCTGGAATTTTCCATGTAATATTTTTTGACCCCGGGTGACCATGGGAAACTGAGGAAAGTGGCTGCCTTGGAGGCAGTGTTGAGAAGGATGCTAAGGTGAGGCCAGGCTAGGCAGGAAGGAGCATCATGTTTGATGAGCTCCGTGCACCGTGGCGGGGAGGGGACCTGCGGAGGCACCTGTGCCTTGAAGCAGCAGTGTGGTGGGACAAACCGGGAGACGCTGAGAGGGACCCTATAAAGGGAAATGCAGGGAGCCAAGGCAGAGAGGAGAAATTTGCTGCTGGAGCGCTGCGGATGACAAGTAGACAGATTCCATGAGACTGACAGCTTTTCCAGACTTTCACTGCAACACCCTGTATTTGCGTGTCATTGTACTGACACGTCCTATCTCTCCTCCGAGACAGTGAGCTGCTTGTAGACAGGAACTGTTTCGGTCTCATTCTAGACATGCAGTGGAAAGAACAGCTCAGCATTTAGATTCTGGGGTCAGAAAGTGCGGTTAAATCTTGGCTCTATCACGTATTAGCTGTGTGGCCTCAAGGAAGCAAAACGCCCTCTTTATGCCTTGGTTTTCCCAAATGCAAAATGGATGATAATGACACCCATCTCCACACTTATGATGAACATAAAATTGGTTAGAATCTGGCCTGTGTTAGGCGCTTGATAAATGTTAGTTATTATTATTATTATTACTAATTTTTGAATGCCCACTAGCTAGAAGAGGTTTGGCACATGGTAGGAACATAATAAATACTCTTCGCACAAACACGTCATAAATATATGCATGCAGGAACGTAAGAATGAGCTGTGCAATGTAAGTTGGGAGATTTTACGTCTCAGGTCAGTTCCAGGCTCTGGAAGGAGCCGAATATCATAATGAGAATGTGGATTATATCATGAAGGAAATAGAACCATTAAAAGTTTGGAGCAGGAAGATGGTACGCAGCAGCCTGGGTCCTCTTTGTTTGACACTAGAGGGCGCTCAAGGGGTGGGTGCAATTCTAACGGGACCGAGGGACTAGGGGTGGGCTCAGGGCTGGGCCATCACGCGCCCGTTCATGGCCTCGCCAGGGCCTTGTTGATCTCTCACACGGAGCCGGCGCAGGACTGAAACCAGCCATCAGAGAGGACAAATCATTTCCAAAGACTTTTTTTGTAAACCTGATTTGTGTGGCTTGACTGTTGATCGAATTAACTATGTAATAGTCATTTCCACTTCATTTGGGGCTGTACAGAAACAATCTTGTGCTGCAAGATCGATTGGCTGCTTGAATGTAAGTTGAAGAGGAGAAGTTAAAAGGAAAACAACAACACAGCTTGAGTTTAGACGACGCTCATAGTCACCAGGGCTGGGGATCTTGTCACCTTGGCCTTATCTTCGTTCTTCACTGGGCACATCAAGCGATGTGGTGAAAAATACACTAAAGGAAGGAGATGATGAGCCTGGCGGAGTCCCTGCTGTCACTCAATAGCGAGGTGACTCAGGGTTATTTCTCAATCTCTTAGACTTAGTGTTTGCATTTGTAAAATATGGAACCCGTAGGGTGTTGGTGAGGACCTACATCTATGGCGGCCATGACCGGTGGATTGTCTACCCTACTGTTTCTGGGCACACAAAGGCACCAGATAAATAGTTATCATTATATATTTCCACAACGAATATTTTCTTGTTGGCATAATGACTGCCCAAATAGTCTGCGTTAGTGAGAGAGCGGGTGGTAACAAGGAACTGGACTTGCTCCGGCTCGCTTAAGGAGGCATTAACGGCAGATAAAAACATGCAGGTGCAATAAGCAATCTCACACACAGCCAAGGGTCAGCAGTAACAACGAGGCCACATGAGGACAGGAGCTGGAAATTTGGAATGCAAAATTACTCTCTTTGCTCATAAATGACTTTACTGGGTCTCACCTCTCCCCATCTCTTGGGGACTAGGTGGTCCCTCTCTTGGCCTCATAGCTGCAACCCACAATTCTGTGTAACTGTAGGTGATGTCTCTAGGACCTCTCAGGATGGGATGGTTGGCTCAGCTCCAGTCTACATACCAGTTTCTCCTGGGTCAGATGTTCACCCTAGGCTAGGTGGCTATGGCTGAGCTGGGGATCACAGGGGACCTTAAGCTGCCACTGCCAAAGTCAGTGGGAGAGAATTGATTCTTTGAGAAGGTGGTGTGGACAAGGCAAAGAAACAAACTGACCTATCCACAGCATAGCCCAATGGCCTTCAAATATTTTGAACTGTGACTCTGTAAAAAGTATATTTTATATCATGATCTAGCACTCACCCCCTACACATGAAACAAACAAGTGTTTATTAAAGCAACACTGAAATGTGATGGTTGCTGATATATAATGATATTTCTTAATGTTTTATTCTGTCTTGTTTTTAAAAAGTGCTGGTCATGACCTATTACATCGACTTCATAGCCTGCTAAATAAGCTGTGATCCGTAATTGGAAAAAGACAGAACAGACCATTGGAAAAGGATTCTAATTGATCTTCTCCTTCTAGTCCATTTATAAACTTCTGCCAGATTGATCTACCTTAAAGCCCAGTCCCCATGAAATCATCAGCATTTCCCCAGTACTTATGGAACTGATTAGTCCTAAATGCCTCAGTGCCTCAGCTCGCTGTGGCCTCTGCAACCTGGCTTCATCACCCCTTTCCGAAATTTTTATTTTTTTATTTATTTTTTTAGAGACAGGGTCTCGCTATGTTGCCCAGACTGAAGTGCAGTGTGCAAGACTAGTGCTGCAAACCTCCAACTCCTGGGCTCAAGCAACCCTCTTGCCTCAGTCTCCCAAATAGCTGGGACTACAGGTGTGCACCACCATGCTTGGCTAATTTTAAAAAATTTTTTGTAGAGACAGGGTCTTGCTATGTTGCCCAGGCTGGTCTCAAACTCCTGACCTCAAATAATCCTCCTGCCTCAGCCTCCCAAGTAGCTGGGACTACAGGTGTGCACCACCACGCCTGGCTAATTTTAAAAAATTTTTTGTAGAGATGGGGTCTTGCTATGCTGCCCAGGCTGGTCTCAAACTCTTGGCCTCAAGTAATCCTTCTGCCTCAGCCTCCCAAAGCTTATGCTGGGATTACAAGCATAAGCCACCATGGTTGGATCCTTTTCCAACTTCGTGTCCTTGGCACAAAATCTATACTCTGGTGAACTAAATCTATTCTATATTTTTCTGTCTCCCTACCTTTGCCTTCTGCTTGGAACACTCTCCCATATTTTGCTTCTTCCAAATTTTGCTCATCCTTCAAGACTCAACTCCAATTCCATCTCCTGCGTCATCTTCCTTTAGTTTCCCAACCAGATGTGACTTCTGCCTTCTCTGAAATCACTTCCAATGTAGTTCCTTTGAAGTAATTCACCTTGCCTAGCCAGTACTGGAATTGCATTGGGAGTACCTGGATACTTGCTTACTTGCCCCACTTAGGACTGCGGGATTCGGGGGGTGGGGGAGGGGGAGCAGGACGTCTAGTTACTTTGAATCTCAAACACAAATTACATTTTTAGTATAAGTATGATCCCAAGTAGTGCCTGGACTATTCATATCTGACATTCGAACTGAACTGGGTGTTCTGTAGTTTATCTGGCAGCCCTGGCCCCACTGAATTGTAATTCATGAAGTTAGGCACCATGTCTGACTTACCTTTTTATCTGCCTTTCAGGAATAAAAGTGCCCTTCAAACCCCCGATAGAGGATAGAGAGTAGATTCTCCTTGGATATCCTCACTATTTCCCTGGCTGATAACAGAATCCTTTCATGTATTGAGCCAGAAAACATTTAAACTTGTCATCAAATTATCCTAACAGCAGAAAAGAAGATACTTCTCGTCGAGGTTGTATGAAAGTGGGGAATAATTCGCTCATTTCAAGCATGAGGCTCACGTGACGTCTCTATTTTACCTTACACACACACACACACACACACCCCACTTACTCTTACAGTCTATAATAGCTTTGTTTTTAATTAAAAAGTCTTAAATTGCTCACCAAGGAATAAACTTGAGGCTCAAAAAGAATTTAAAGAGGGCCCTTTTACTCTGCAGCTTTGCAGAATTCCAGCACACTCTTGCTCACCTCCAGAGAGATCCCAAGTGAAGAAGTGCCAAGTGGGTTGGTGTGTGTCATAGTTCGGTGATGAAATAGCACGGAAGTGGCTCAGGAAGAAGCTGGCGCCAGGGGCAGTCCCAGTCTCAGAGCGACGTCTCTGAGTGGGAGGCAGGCAGTAAGGCCGGTGCAGTGCTTCTCAAACCCGCTTCGTCAGGTGACTCACCTGGACATGTAACAAATGCCTTCAGCACTTCTTGCCATTTGGAAGTTAGAGAGCTGTGGGCAGAGTGGCTAAAGAGCACAGGCCTTGCACACAGGGCTGGATCTGTTTCTTGACTCTGCAGCTTACTAGGTAGCTGCATGGTCATGACTCCTCCGTTCTGGTTCACCCTCTGAATCTCAATTTTTCAGTAAAATGGTTATTAAAATAGTTTTTTTTTCTTTTTGCAACAAAAGCCACTACTGAGAGATGCTCAGGCTCCCAGAGGCTTTCCATGGTTCTGCTTATTCTAGGACAAAGGTTCTCAAAATACGGGGTACCGCAACCAGAATTATCAGCATCACCTGGAAACTTAATAGAAATGCAAATTCTCCGGCCTCACCCCAGACCTACTTATGGAAACTCGGGAGGTGAGCTCAGCAATTCAACCTGTGCTTCTGTAGGTCCGCCAGGTGATTCCAGCGCGTTAAAGTTTGAGAACCACTGCTCTGGGGTGTTCCAATTCAGCTGATTCTCATCCAAATCATCACACCTAAATTACTACTATTTCCACATCTGTGAGGGGTCAATTGAATGCACAAAGCTAAATAAAGATTTTAAAATAAAAAGACGTCTCTTTGAATGGGAGAAAATTTTTGCATGCTACAAATCCGACAGAAGGCTGATAACCAGAATCTATTTAGAACTCAGAAAAATCAGCAAGAAAAAAATAGAACAGCCCTATCAAAAGGTGGGCAAAGGAGATGAACAGAAATTTTGCAAAAGAAGACAGAATAATGGCCAAAAAACATATGAAAAAATGCTCAAAATCTCTAATCATTAGGGAAATGCAAATCAAAACCACAATGAGATATCACTTATCTCCAGTGAGACTGGCCTTTATCAAAAAGACCCAAAACAACAAATGTTGGCGTGGATGCGGAGAGGTAGGAACACTCATCCACTGCTGGTGGGACTGCAAATTAGTGCAACCTCTGTGGAAAGCAATATGGAGATACTTCAATGAGATACAAGTAGAACTGCCATTTGACCCAGCAGTCCCGTTACTGGGCATCTACTCAAAAGAACAAAAGTCGCTCTATGAAAAAGACACCTGCACTCGAATGTTCATAGCAGCACAATTCACATTTAAAGTTTTAGACAAGGACACTTGTTGCAATATAACTTGAAATATATGTTAAGCAGATGAATTTCATAGACAAATAAATACAGGAACCTAGTCAGGGAGGATATTTAGGAGGCAATTATCATGATTCAGAAAAAAGACAATGCAAGAATGGAAAACAGATTTGTAAGTAAGAATTATAACAGGAGAGATCATCAGAATTTGGCAATTGATTTGTTGACATAAATGCATTGGCAATGATTTATCCTTTGTAGTCTCACAAGCTAAATTTATCTACTTTTCAAAACATGGGATATCCGATTAAATAGTTATCTTCACCACCGTCTGTAAACACAATTATCCTAAAAAGACTTGATGGATGTATTTCAGGAGCAGAATGGGTAGGCTATGATTCTTGGCTTGATAAGAAACCTGGAGGATTAAAATAAATATTTTCTGGCAATTGAAAAAAAGCTTTGGAGATGATAGTTTTATTTTTAAATCACAAACAAAGCAAAACAAAAATTAAAAAGCCTGGATTACCTAGACTGATTACATTCCAGAAATGGAGTCAGTAGCATCGATATGATTTCTCTCCTACCTTCACATCTTTATTTTAAATAGAACTTAATGCAAACAGCAAAGATCTATAACACTTATTTTTAAAATTAAAACTCAAATATTTTCAAGGGAAAATTAGCTTAAGAAATTTGCCTTGAATATTGAATCTTGTAGGTTGTAAGCGTCAAGAAATTTTTATTCTTTTCCTCTAACAGTGCAAAAATAAACAAAAATTTGCACCCTAATATCAACATTTAAAAAATGAGAAGGATAGAAGGGAGGATGCCAATGCAAATACTGTATCAATACAATGCAAGCACACTGAACTTCAGCCAACTTGGAGAAAGCATTCTTTCAACAGTGTTTCCAAGCCCAGTGCCAGCACAACCCCCATCGGAGCCAACGGTAAAACTATAAAAACACACCCTAATCTGCAGTGCTGTCTGTCAGAGTCTAAGGACACACGGATTGAATTCACACTCTGGAAATTTTTGTTAAGAGGCACCGCCTTTTATGGCAGGTGATAGAACCAGAGGGCAGTGATAAAATCACCACAAAGGGAGGGCTCTGTTGTCACTTTTGTTGTCTGATGATCCAAACAGGAAAACTACAATATGGCAAGTTTCCAAATTTCGTCTTTTCACGAGATAGATAGATGCTGCCAAAAGAATCAGTCAATCCAATGAAGCAATTGATCTTACCTGAGCTTGGCATGGTGTAGATCAAACAGTGGGTGGAATTTTTTCCCTGCTTTTCATCTGGTTGGTGTAGTATACTGTAGTCTAGTCAAAAATCACTGAGGCAAGAGCAAATTATATTCAGCATTCAGGTATTGTCTATGAGAATGTTAGAGGTGTCTACCCATGCAAAGCAGTTTTCCTAAATACAGTGGAAGAAAATTTAAATTTAGTTCAAAAGCCTTTTCCTTGTTCTAGATGTGTCTGCATTTAGGCAATAGAAGAAAATTACCTGAATATTAGTTTTCTATCCAAAGTAAAAAGAATTAAGAAGAATTAAGACAAATCTTCATTTTGGGGTGAGGAGAGAGGAAAGTAGTTAAAAAGTCTATGTCTTATTATTTTTTAACAAATTATCTAAGAGGAGTATCTAGAGCCACACTACGACATATTCAGTATTAGAGTCAATTACAGAATTGTGGTTTTCAAATTTAAAATATAAAATGTCACAGAAAACTTTGAATTTTGAGAGACATCACAAGATACTATTTGTTTATTTATTTAGACAGAGTCTCACTCTGTCACTCAGGCTGGAGTGCAGTGGCATGATCATAGCTCACTGTATCCGCCAACTCCCGGGCCCAAGTGATTCTCCTGCCTCAGCCTCCTGAGTAACTGGGACTATAAGTGTGTGCCACCATGCCCAGCTAGTTTTTTAAACATTTTTTTGTACAGTGAGGTTTCACTATGTTCCCCAGGCTGGGCTGAACCTCCTGGCTCAAGTGATCCTCCTGCCTCAGCTTTCCAAAGTGCTGGGATTCCAGGCCTGCTTTTTAATTTTTTAATCCTGAAGAACTAGGGGCAAGGTAATCATTGAGAGGAAAATCAATACATCCAAAGCACTTTAGGATCAGTGTTCTATGTTTTTCTAACTTTTATGAATTTGATCAAATTCTAAAATTCTCAGTAGTGTAAGAAGAAGCCTATTATGACATTATTGTTAGATAAATCTATGATGGGCAATTTTGAACAAGTCATGAAACCTTTCTGTCCACTTCTAAAAGTTACAAATTAGTAATTAGTCCCTAATCTCACTTAATTATCAAGGGTATTTACATAAAGAATTAGATGAAGTAACTAAAATGGTTTTAGATCTTCAGCTATTCTTTTGCCCTTTTGCTCCTTTGAAAAGTAAAAAATATATTATGATGCCAGTTCAATCTTGTGTATGCTTATTCTGTTTATGCAAACTTATTTGCCAATAACTTTTTCTCTAGCCTTTCATTACCGTAAAAGATGTTACGGAGTTAATATGTCTTGTACATTTAAATAGCAGCTGTCCCAAGAAATGAACTATGCTTCAAATTTTCCATTTTAGTTAATGCTTTCACTTGTTTTACGTATGATTCAATGTAGATTTTGGGACTTTGGCACTAAGCTAATTAACATGATTCAGATAAAGATTTTCAAAAGAAAAAAACGAATACCACTATTAATACCCACAATCACTGTTGAGCAGGATTTTCCACTGGGATACTATGGAATTTTCTTTCTTGGCCCTAACAAGATTATTTAAAAAAAAAAAAAATTCAAAAGACAGCCAGAATCCCAAGTAACCAGGGAGGATATTAGATACAATATTTATCTTTTTCTTTTCTTTCCTTTTACTTTCAAGTAATTGCTTTGCTTTATGCCCTTGCCAGCTGGATCACAACCAAGGTTCTCATATAGAGTCAGTCGAAACTAATCCATCTTCCCTATTGGAAAGGGTTACGAACTGTCCCCAACCACTACACTTTCAGGAGACAAACTTGGAAAAGCCTCTTTCAAGAGACCACCGTCAGTTAGAAAGAGTTGGCACCTTTCAAAGACTGTTCCATTCAATACCAGTCATCCAAAAGTGTTGGACCAATATTCATCCTCTATTGTCAACCATCTGTAACGTGGTCACTGCAACATGAAAGAGAGAGAAGATTATTCCTTTGCTTACATGTTTGTGAACTAAATCATCAGCAAATATACAAGGAGGCAGAACTTAGCACGTCAATTCCTGACATATAATATGTTGGCTGTCTTCTATCAGAAACAAATAAAACAATTTAAAAATGAATCAATGTCAACAAAGCTATCTTTATCTTTACCTTATTTAAATTTATCTTTGAGTAAATTTTTCCTCTTCAGGATTTGGAAGATAACCTAAAGTTCTAGTAACATTAACACAAAGTCTGAGAACTAAAGGTTCACAGAAGCTGAATTTAGAGATTCCAAATGGGAAAAAGCCATGGAATTAAAGGACTTAGATTTTAGTCCTAAAGTCATCACTAGCTAGAAGTGGGAGTTAAGCACTTCCACTAGAAGTGGAAATTAAGTGGAAGTTAAGAAGTGGGAGTTAAGCTCATTTCCTTGAGCTTAATTTTCTAAACCTGCTAAATGAGAACAAGAATATCCCTTATTCATCTTCCACATAAAGGTTATTATGAGAGTTGGAGAATTCTGTGTAGCTCCCTGCCTCTCAAATGGGTTACAAATACTCATGTTTGGAAAGGTCTCTGAAAGTACAGGATAAAAACATGGCATCTTCATAGAGCATCAATGTTATTGTAAGATTTGGTATGATAGTTAAAATAATTTTGAATTTGTATTTTTATTAAAATAAACATAACTATGTCATGGATTTTGCATAAACCATTAAGATAAAACATAAGATTGCAAAAAAATTTTTCTTATTTGGGGAGAACTGCTTTGGCTTACTGGAACTCCAGTGTTAACCATTAATTCTTGTCTGCTGTTTCTGATTCTTTACTGGAAAGGTTTGATATGCCCTGGAAAGGAAAATATTAGCATTTTGAAACTTAAAAGCCCTCTACCAATGTGTGCTCTTGGTAAGTGGTCTCATTAGTAATTTTGTCCAAAAAGGGAGTATCCTCAAAAATAGTTTTTATTTAACTTCTACTCTCTTCTGTACAGAACTACCAGTTTGTTCTTGTGTTTGAAATATTAGCTTTATCATTGTCTCGGTCTCTACTAATGTATTTTTGTTGTTGTTGTTTTAGATCCATTGCCCAGTAAAACAAGTAGATCTAAGAATCTAACCTGAATAATACCCCAAAATTAAGAGATTGATGAATAAATGGTGGCCACACTAGCCCAGGTTCGCTAGGGCAAGACTGGCTGTAGCTGAATGGTAGATGGGGTTATGGTCTCCAGCTGGTCATGCTCAGCTCTCCCCTGTGTCTCTCCTTTTGGCTATGACAGCATCTAAGTATGAATCTTAGCCTAAATGCAGCCTCACTTTTCTTACAGATGCAGAATAGTTTTGACTAAGCACCATGAAGATTTCAACCAAATGAACAGAAGTTCTGGAGACAGTATTCTGTGTTGAGAAGATAGTAATATTTTTTCATGTTTTCAATACAAAATCAAATTCTAGGGATTCCAACCATGTGAGAGGTAAGAATAATTTTGTGTAGCTAAAATCTAGCTGCCTTACTCCATTATAATGAAGCTCAGAATAAAACCTGTAGCTTCCCTTTAGCTAGTGCATAAAACTTTACAGAGTGCATTCCGTAAATTAATTTCATTTTTGGTTTCATCTTATTTTTTATACTCAAATGTTTTCTCTACCCTGATTTTTTCACTATTTTTTATATTTTACCTTATAAATGTGTGTGTGTGTGTGTGTGTGTGTGTGTGTGTGTACTGGGTAGGAGCCTTGAATGATGTAATACATTTTATAATTTTTTTGTTTTGCTTTATATAGACTATAATATGATCAGAGGAGATAAAGAACAAAGATACTGTGAAATTATTCTTAGCAAAATTCTCCACATGATGATTTTACTCAAAATGTTACAGTCCTTATGGTTCTAGTCTTCTTTCCCCGTGTCTATATCATGTATTTACACATAGTAAATGTTACCTTTCAGAACCTTGATGCAATCAATATTTGTACCTGTTTATTAACCAGTACTATGAAGCAGGAACTGTGCTAGGGATTTTTGCATAGATTATTTTGTGTACTCTTCACAGCTGTCTTCATTTTACAGATGAGAAAACTATGATTCACATTCATTTTCAGGCCTCTTAGTTTCAGTCAAAATTCTCTGTTTCTATGTTATTACCAGGAAAGTAAAAAAACGTCATTTGGAGATGAAAAACAAGCAAGTACCTACTCCATGCCAGCTGTGTGTATAGTGCTGACCTGGCTACAGCCACTGTTTTACTTAATCCTTACAGAAAACTTGCTCATTTCATAGCTGCAGATTTTGGGGAAAAGTGAGATTCCACGACTTGCACAAGACCACCTAGCCACCAAGCATTAGAACCAAAATTTGAGATCCGGTCTGCCTGTTCTAGTGTCAATTATAACCTCCTTTAGTTACAGCAGCTAGTTCTTCATTCAAAAATCACAGGCAGTGTGATAAATTATCACTCTGATAATTTATTTGCTGAGTTATTTTTCTAGTTGCAAATGATTCTCCTTATATATTCCCACCCCCAATTTAAAAAAAAAAATGGCAATCCAAAATAAAAGAGAAGAATGAATTGACAGAAGAGAACATAAATGAAGTTAAAAGAAGAAATCTGGCTGAGAACCATTCGGCTGGGATTCCTGCTTGTTTGTTGGTAACTCACCTTTGTAATGTGACCCTGTGTTTCCTCCCTATTGGCTGAAAGTAAAGAGGGGAACCTGCTGCCCCTGGTCCTCTGGTCTGGACCGCTTCTTGTCTCAGTCCTCTAGAGGAAGCATGTACTGAGCAGCTGTAGTAATGCTAATAAAAGCAGTACCTATAGTTTAAAAAACAGACTCCCAGACATATGTGACTATTGTATTGCCGGCTCATCTCCCTAATGTCATACCGAGTGAGTCTATGGAGGCTGGGGGGAAAAGAAAAGAAAAGTTGCTTTCTGCCACTGCTGTTCCTAAAGTCCAACATTATGTAAGTCTCTATGGTAGGGGATAGAAGTGCTGATGAACAAGTGTGAGAAAAATGTGAGTGACATGAACGTCCAAACCCAGGAGACTGCCGCCACCCCCGCCCCCCTCAGCATGTGCAGTGTGGGAAATCTTTATGTCTGCGGGAGATGCATCTCTAAGGTTGGTTCACTAGGTTCACATGGACCCGCTACTTCTGAAATCACTTCGAATTCTGCTTTTTAATTTACTATATTATATATCATCTTTCTCCCCGCTTATCAGCAATAGTTAACTAACCTAAAATGTCCTGATTTAACCCATCAGGCAAAATTAGAGATCAGAGCTGAAAAATCTCAAATGTGAATTTCATTAAATGTTGAATAGGCTACTTTCAATAACTTTGGAAGCTTTTGGGAAACAAGCGTTGAGTTTAGAGTGTTTTTCACAACTTTACTACATTCCTATGTTTACTGCGGTCAAGTTAGAATGGTAGGTTTTGTTTTGTTTTATTTGCTGCACCAAATTTCTCTGTAACAGAAAAGTTCCAATGAATAGAAAGTGTTATTGAACCTTAATGATATGTTTTTTTCTTATCATTTCTTGTATTGTTTTCCAATTGTTTCACATATTGATATCTTTTCTCATTAGTAAGTTGGGAGGTGAGAGGAAGGTAGAGGCTATGTATTTATTATCCTTTATTCACAACACTGAAAGTTCTTAATGTGCACTTGCTCAATAGCTGAAAAATATTTAATATTTAACTTAAGCTATTTTAATTTCTAACTTCTTATGTATTGATAGGAGCTCTAATAACATACTGTAACTATGGTTCTTATAAAACATTACACTTGCTTCATAAATAAATCAGTGCAGTGAGTGTTTAGGCTTCTGAAATTTATAGCTACAAACCACACTTGGTGTCCTAATTTTACTGGAAAGTTGATGGTGGGACAATTCTTGAACCTGAAGCCAAACTGCTTTTTATGACATGGGACAGAAATTCCTGCAAGCAGAAAAAAAAAAAAAAAGACAGAGGTAATACCCAGCAGTCGGGCAGAATTGTATCTGTGTTTTGGGATGTGTATGGCTTGGCGCCTCCTCCAGAGCCCACCCATCCTCCCTGGCCCACTTTGGCTATACGATTTCCCCCCTCAGATTTGATCTTGTCCTTGATTTTACCTGTTCTGGCTCCTACTCCTAGCTTACCCTATCTTAGCTGCCAATCCTGGTCTCCAGCCACAGGGTCCTGGGCCCAGGCTTTCAAATCGTCACCTGTGTCTGCTCCCTGTTGGAACAGATACACTCCTTTCTCTTATCAGTACAGGCTAAGTCACTTAACCAGGCCGAAAAGCCAAATCTGTTATCTCGTAATATAAATTGGGCATTTGATTCTGTCTTTTATTATACATCCAAGACTGGTTAAGAAATTCTGAGCCGGGAACAGTGGCTCACACCTGTAATCTCAGCATCTTGGGAGGCCAAGGCATGAGGTTGGCTTGAGCCTAGGAGTTTGAGACCAGCCTGGGTGACACAGAGAGACTCCATCGCTACAAAAAATAAAAAAAATTATCTGGGTGTGGTGGTTCATGCCTGTAGATCTAGCTACTTGGGAGGCTGAGCAAGTAGGATTGTTTGAACCTGGGAGTCGGAGGTTGCAGTGAGCTATAATTGTGTCACTGCACCCCAGTCTGGGAGACAGAGCAAGACTTTGTCTCACCAAAAATAATAATAATAATTCTAAGAGTCTAAAGGAGTCTACCTTAGGCTCAATATCATTTAGCATCTGTATTACTTAAAATGCAGCTTTTTCAAACACAGAGAGTATGGATATTTTTACAAGGTTCGTATGGCAATATAAATAAACTGGAACCTGTGATCACTGTTTAATGCTTGTTATAATGAATATGCAATCAAAAGGTAAGTGGTAGATTTCAAAATTAACAGCTAGAGAGAAAAGATCATAGAATTGCATTTACAAAGTACAAAAGATATATCAAAGGAAAAAAAGAATGAAATTCACCGCAGATAAGAAAAGGTAAGAAAGAAAGAGCGAAAAAAGCTCTAAAAGTACTTAGAATATAATGTGGAATATTGAGTTACACACAGACTTGGTCAGGAACAGTCCAGATGTCCTAAGTGGACAATATAAGAAGAGGGAATCCTGAGGAAGGTCTATTACTGTGCTGGTGATCCACTCAGGCATTATATGTATTTATTCATGTTTGATGCCTCAGATCTTTGAACCTCTCTAGTATTATACCCTAGTACTCTTAAGGGATTTTAGTTCTACAGTTACTTAATTGTTATATCGCTAGAAAAGAAAAGTTAGTAGGAGGTTGAGTTTGTACCACATTTGTCTCTGTATTGCTAGCACATAGTGCAAACTCAATAAAACCAAAAGCAAGATTAAAAGTAAAGATAAAAGCTAAATAAATGAAGGAATAAGTGGAAGAGTAAATGGAGGAATTTTTAAAAATCTTCTTAAGAAATTGGAAAACTCAGAATAGAGGTTAGTAGCTGATTGCTAGCAATCTACTAGTTGACCTTGAAATTTTCCTGTATCTGTAAGTTGATTGACCTTAATGTGCCATCAATGAGCTACACTGATTTTAACTTGCCTCCTTATTAGCTAGCATAACACTTTTGCCCTCAATAAAGACAATCATTAAGGTATCAGATCTAGGTCTCAGGAGAAAGATATTTTTTAAAAATCTATGTAAATAATAATTCCTTTCTCTAAAACTGCTTTTATTCTGCACAAAAGAACCCATAACAAATTGAAAATAGTGCCTCGACAAAACTAAATATGCATTATGATTTTAGTTACTAATATAAAATGTATGTGCATAGAAATAAAAGAGACTGCAATACACTAAACTAGTAACACTGATTGCATAGGGGTGATTGGATTATGAGTGATTTCTATACTTTTCACAATAATCACACATTCTTCATGATTAGTTAAAAAGCTAATTATAAAAATAACTTTTAAAATGCAAAATATTGTTAAATTCTACATAGCACAGTATTTGGTGACTATGTGAAGACTGACTTTCAAAGTTAAAGGAGTGATCAAAGGGTATTAGATTAATGAGAGACTTCATAATGCAAGTGAGTTCATGCATTAGTGGGAAGGACAAGAGGGGCACTGGGGCTGCACTTGGGGTTTCTGAACGGAGTCACTCCCTGACCTATAGTTATACAGACACATTTATTTGGCCTTCACAACAAGGATCAATTCAAGCAAATCTTGTTTGTTTGAATTTAGTCTGACATTTAAAGCATGTAAGAAGCTGCACAAAGGAGAATCACATTTCTGGTTTCTCTTGAAAATGGAACGTGTAGCAATGCCTAATCCACATTTGTGCATGGCAACAACCATCTGGGGCTCATAAGCACCATAGTTGGTCACATTTTCTTCACTTTGATTTTCCCCCTCCACCTCCCTCCCCACACCTGTTCCTTTTGCCTGCCTGAGTCTCAGGAGGCCTTAGATATTCTAACTCTATTCTAGCTCTTTTTTTTCTTCAAATGAGAACATAGAACTTTGGAGAAAAGAGAAATTTATTTTGCCTTTCTCTTCTTCTATGCACTTTCTTGTGAGTTTCGCGTGAAAGGTGCGAGTGAGAAGAGAAGGATTTGATCTGTAACACTGAAGCAAAAAGAAATGCTGACCCAAATATCGACTGACGGATGAATGGATAAAGAGAATGTGGTATAGACATACAATGGAATATTATTCAGCCTTAAAAAGGAAGGATATTCTGATACATGCTACAACACGGATGAACTTTGAGGACATTATGCTAAGTGAAATAAGCCAGACACAAGAAGGCAAATTTTGCATGATTCCACTTATATGAGATACTTAATCAAAATCATAGAGACAGAAAGTAAAATAGTGGTTGCCAGGAGCTGGGGGATAAAGGAAGTAGGGAGTTACTGTGCTATGGGTACAGAGTTTTACTTTTACAAGATGAAAAAGAATTTTGGAGATGGATAGCGATGATTGGACAACATTATGAATGTTTTTAACACCATTGAGCAGCATAATTGAAATGGTTAAGAAGGTAAATTTTATGTTATATGTATTTTATCACAATAAAATAAACTTCTAAAAATAATTTAAAACAGAAATGATAAAATATCTCATTATTTCCTTAGAGTGGCATATATATAAGAATTTGGGATCCATATCAGCTGAAGAGGGTAGGATACAGAACCAGTAGACTTTGTAAGTGGCTGAAATTTTAGCAAGGAAGTAATTTTTCTGAAATTAATTCCACTTCTGAATTTTTAGAAATTAGTGTTTCTAAGGCAAAAGTGACAAATTTGAGAGAAGACTTATAAAATGACCATCAGTATTTAGAGATTCTTTTTGACCGGGATGGGTTAAACATATCTATAACAGACACATATTTAAATTATGCCAGATTGGAAATTCTAGAGTCCTTCCCAATGGCAAAGGTGAATCTACCAGGGAGTAATCCGAACTTTCCCTGGGCACTGTCAAGAATAACTCTCTTGCCTGGGGAGTGAAAGTAAAGGAGAAGGAGACGGAAAAGGCAACACAAAATTAATATCCTCTGGAACTCCCAGATGTGCATGACTCAACTTTCTGTAATATTTGGAGAAGGACAAATACATGTGAGATGAAAATAGCCAACACGCGTGTCTTTTCTATCTAGGAGTGTTCTTCCCCCACTACTCCACAAAGACGTTGGCATTGCCACATGTGCAGCTGTAACCACTGACTAAACTGCAGGGAGAATCTAACTAAAACCTCGTGATGGGTGTTTCTTGTCAAAAGCAAGGTAGCCATGTTCTCATTGGCCTCTGTCCTCAAGCATAAGGAAGGAGGAAAGTAAAATCTCTTTATTTTTATCATCTTGATATGTTCGAAGGGTTTTTCTTTCCATTTTCCAATTACAGTTAAATAGCATTTATTATTTTTTTCATTTTCTTAGTATATGTCATGATCATTAGGTCTCCTCCCATGTATAAATCTAGCACATCAGACCACAGTTTGCACTGTCAGCTCCTGTGAGTGAAATCTATTGCACTTGGGGAGCTGTCCCGCTTTTGCCTTTGTAGCAACTTTCAGACCACAATAACCATCATCAGTTTAAAGCAAGCAGATCCATTACATTTCCTCTGTTCCTACAGCCCCACATTAAGCTAATATTATCTATTTCCCAAGTGAAAAGAGTCCTTCCAGTCCTATCAATTATTAATTCCTTGCTTGCAGCTAATGTTTTCTTTGAATTATTTAAATGCATCTTCATTTATCAATAAACATAAAATGTTAAACAAAGAATACTGATGAAGGGCATTATTTAAGCTATAACATTTTATGAGATTATTTCAAGTGCCTTTTCTGATTTATTAACACAATATATTTTATAATTATTTTTCCCTTTCTAAAAAAAATTATTCTGGATATCCTCTAGAAGTTTGCAGATTTTGTGAGTGCTCTCTTCAACTTTTATTGTGATTTTGACAAGTGTCTTTAAAAATATTCTTAGATGTATGTGTGCATTTCTCCCTCCCTCCCTCTCTCCCTCTCCCCTCCCCCGTGTTTACATGTATACACACACATAATGCACATACGAATGTGCATACATAAATGTACATGAGTATTTTTATTTACTGATACACATGTTCATTATTTCTGATTTTTAAAGACACCA
The DNA here is from genome assembly GCA_963575035.1 of Avahi laniger. NCBI lineage: Eukaryota > Metazoa > Chordata > Mammalia > Primates > Indriidae > Avahi > Avahi laniger. The sequence continues at coordinate 26,904 of CAUYSK010029355.1, read as the reverse complement.
TTAAGTTTAAATTTATGTCTTGAATTCTATAATATTGTATTCAGCAAAGCTTATTTGTATGGATTTACAAACATACACACAAACATGAATTAGGCAAGTAGACAAAGAACAACACTTTTATTGTTCAAAATGAGGCAAAGGAACAACAAAATTGTCTACCATTTATTGATTATTATTTTTACTTTAAAGTCTTAGCAATAACAACCACACATGCATATGTGCACACATACTCACACAAACTTGTATCTATAATCTTGACTATAATCTTTTTTGTTTTCCTATTTTGTAACTTCAAATAAAATATGGCCTATTGAGAAGTCCAGCTACAATAGGTGTACATTTTTATTTTGTCACCTTCTGAAATGTTTATTATGAAGTAAATATTCCATGTACACCAAATCAGAAAAATTAAATCTTTGTGCCCACAGGTAAAAGAAAAACCTTTATGGTAAAAATTAATATAATCATCCAACCCATGCTTCTTTCACTGACATTTATTTTAGAGCAGTGATATCCTTTAAATGTTATGAAATTGGTATTGATGGATATAATCACTTTTTTCCAATTTAGAGAACTCTGAATTCTCTGCTGATCCAAATTATCAAGAAAAATTTCTATGCATTTACAATAACATTCTGTGATAAAACATACATGTATTTTAACAATAGATTATAATTATTTTCAATATCCAACAATACACTTTGAAATATCAAAGATTGTTTAATTCATGGCACTCCAAAAGAATTCCAATAACCATATACTATTCCAGCGATACAGTGTTGAAGCAGGCAATGATCTTGAAAGTCATGTGATCCAAGCCTCACTTTATAAAACCTAAGAAACTCATATCTAGGAATGTTATTGACTTGCCCATGGTTATAAAGCTAGTAACACTTACTACTAAAGTTCATAGATGAATGTAAGTTTTTGCTGTATTTGCTTTAGAGGAAAGAAAACTGTACATTTCCAGTGGCATATATGGTTTATCAATATTTGCTTTAGGTTGAAATTCATCAATTTTTGAAAAGTCAATGGCAATAGAGTTAGTTACCTCTCAATATAGTAAGGCTGTGATTGTGTAAACAGAGTTTTGCAAGCAAAAATGTAGCCAAATTCAGGTAATGGTAACAAATCATAATGTCCATTGTTAACATCTGTAAGTTTTAAAATTGAATGACATAAAGTTCTATAAATTATTTTATGACATAAACTCAGGATAAGCCCTAGGCAAAATGTGAACTAAGAGAAATAGTGTTTTTATGCCCTGTCTCTTCCTTTCAAATAGTGACTAATCTCTAAGGCAATAGCTGATAATTGCTCCCCTCAAGTTTAAGGCATTTTAAATACCAGGTGTCAGTCACTATCCTAAGCACTTTAAATAAAATGTTTAATTATTCCTAACAACAACCATTTCAACCAGATTTTATTGTTCCTGTTCTATAGCTGGGGGAACTCAGCAGAGGTGAAATGATTTTCCTGAAGTATTTAGCTGGTATGAAAATCTTAAAGCCCATACTTTTCCATCAAAAACCTTCAGCTTTGTCTCATAAAAGCTCTGTGGAGCTACTAAGAAGATTTTAATTGTTTGTTTTTTTGAACAGCTTTTTAATGGTATAATTGACTTGCAAAGAAATCTCACATATTTGAAGCATACAATTTGATGAACTTTGATATATGTACATACTTATAAAACGAGTACTCCAGTCAAAACAGTGAATATAATCATCCTCCCCCAGTAATCTAGAGATCAATTTGGGGAGAACTGACATCTTAGCAATATTGAATCTTCCTGTCCTTGAACAGAGTATATTTCTCCAATTATTTAGGTCATCTTTAATTTCTCTCCATTTTGTAATTATCAGGCTATAGTTCATGCACATCTTTTATTAGATTTATCCCTAAATATTTCATATTTGTGATGTTACTGTAAATGATATTTTTAAAATTTAAATATCCAATCGTTTATAGGTAATACATAGAAATACAATTGATTTTAGTATATTGATCTTATAAATTGTAAATTTGCTAAACTTATTTTTAGTTCTGATAGCCTTTCTATAGATTCCATTGGATTGTCTACATAAATGGTCATGTCGTCTGTGAATAAAGACAGTTTTACTTCTCCTTTTTCATCTCACTGCTTTTTATTTCTTTTTCTTGCCTTATCATACCGGTTAGAAGCTCAAGTACAATGTTTAACAGAAGCAGTAAGAGACATCCTTGTCTTGTTCTTGATCTTGGGAGGAAAGTATGTAGCTTCTAACTATTCAGTGTAATGTTAGATGTGGGTTTTACAGATGCTCTTTAGAAGATTGAGGACGATTCCTTCTATTCCTAGTTTGCTAAGAGGATTTTTTAAGAAACATGAATAGATGTCAGATTTTGTCAAATGCTCTTTCTATATTTATTAATGTTATCATATGTTTTTTTATTTTTAGTCTGTACTATGTCTGAATGTTTGTTTGCCTCACAAAATTCATATGTTAAAACCCTAACCCCCAAGGTAATGATATTAGGAGGTGGGACCTTCAGGAGGTAGTTATAAATTGGATTAGTACTCTTATAAATGACACATTCTCTCAAACCCCTGAGAGCTAGTAGGCTTCCCCAACATGTGAAAGGAGGCATTTATGAGCGGGCTCTCACTGGACCAAATCTGTTGGCACCCTGATCTTGGAACTTCCAGCCTCTAGAACTATGGGAAATAAATTTCTAGTTTGTGGTATTTTGTTATAACAGCCCAGAGTAAGACAGTCAGTTTCCTAATATGGTGAATTACACTAATTGATTTTTGAGTGTTAAACCATTCTTGCATTCCTGGAATAAATCCTACCAGGGATGTTCATTATCCTCTTTATATATTGCTGGATTCATGTTTCTAAAGTTATGTTCGGAATATTTTTACATCTATGTATATTTTATATCTATGTAATTTTTAAAACACATCTATATGCAAATGTGAAATATTGGAATCTGGTTTTCTTATAATGTTTTTTTTTTTGGTTTTGACATCAGGGCAATTCTGGACTCATGGAATAAATAGAAAAGTATTCCTTCTCCTTCAATTTTCTGGAAAAGTTTGTATAGAAGTGGTATTTTATCTTTCTTAAATTTTGGTAGCATTCACCAGTGAAGCCATCTGCATCTCAACATATTCTTGAAGGGAGGTATTTTTTAACAGAAAATTCGATTTTCTAATGGATATACACATATTTATTCCTTCTTGTGTGGGCTTGGGTGTTTAGTGTTTTTCAAGGAATTTATCTGTTTCCTCTATGTTTTTGAATTTTTTGACATAGAATTATTCATGATATTCCTTTGTTACCCTTTTTTTTTCCCTTATTACCCTTTTAATATCTGTCAAATCTGTAGTGAAGATATCTCTCCCATTCTTGATACTGGTAATTTATGTCTTCTCTCTTTTTTTCCTCATATGTCTGCCTTAAGGTCAATTTCATTGATCCCACAGAAAGAGATTTTGGTTTCATTAAATTTTCTATTGTATTTATTTTCTATTATAATTGATTTCTGATTTGGTCTTTATTATCTCTTTTTGTCTGCTGATTTTGGTTTAATTGGCTCTCTCTTTTTTTTTAAGGTAGAAGATGCAGTCATTAATTTGAGAGCTTTCTTCTTTTTGAATATAGCTATTCAGTGCTATACATTCTACCCCAAAACTGCTTAAGTGACACCTTATAATTTTGATAATATCATGATTTTATTTTTATCCTGTTTTAAAAAATTTTTAACTTGAGGCAATTCATATGCTCTTTTGTTTTTTCAGACATAGGTGATTGGTTCTGGACTAGCTAGCACGGTGGCAGTGCAAAGGAAGTTAAGTGGAGACACAGTAGGACTTAGTGACTTGCTATGAGGGCCGCAGGAAAGGAAGGAAACAGAGTTAATGAAAATAGAGGTATTTGGATGGAAAGACAGCTTTGGTTCTTAACATGGGTTTTAATGTCAGCAGATGTCTAAGAACATTATTCAGCATCCATTTAGAAATTTGAAACAAGTGTTTAGGAGAGATCAGAGATAAGAAAAAAATCTGGGTGTATGAGTGAGTCATTCACTAAGAGATGAAACTAAAATACTGGAATAGATATCTAAAGAGCACAGTATATACAACTACAGTTGACCCTTGAACAACATGGGTTTGAACTGTGCAGGTCCACTTCTACTCATATTTTCTTCAATAAAAGTTGCACTGAGTGTGCCTGCCTCCCTTTCCACCTCCTCTACCTCTCTGCCTCTGCCACCTCTGAGACAGCAACCCCCTTCATCCTCTTCCTCCTCCTCCTCAGCCTATTCAACATGAACACGAGAATGAACACCCTTATGATGGTCCACTTCCGCTTAATGCATAGTATATATATTTTCTCTTTCTTATGATTTTCTTAATAACATTTTCTTTTGTCTCACTTACTTTATTGTAAGAATATAGTACATAATACATATAACATAAAAATATGTGCTAATTGAGTATTTGTTATTGGTAAGGCTTCTGGTCCACCATAGACTATTAGTAGTTAAGTTTTGTGGAAGTCAAAAGTTACACACAAACTTTCGACTGCATGGTAATGTTAGTGCCCCAACCTCTGCCTTGTTTAAAGGCTAACTGTATTAGTTAACCTGTATATGTTCTAAGTGCTTTGCACATTCAACTAATTTAATAATCACACAACCATATGAAGAAAATTTTATTATTATTTCCACTTTACAGATAGACAAACAAAGACACAGTGAGATAAGCTAGTTGAGTAATGGAGCTGGGATTTGAATCCATAGCAATCTGGTTCCTGAACTCACATTTTAACTGCTACACTGTACTGCCATTCTACTCCCCAAATAATATACTGCATGGTATCCAAACAAGTGTACAGACAGTCATGATAAGATAACATGTTAAGATGTTAACTAATGTTTTGTTTCCACAGTTGAGAAGGATTAGAAAGAATAAGCACTGTTAGACTTTTATTCTCTGTACCACTGCTTTTCTCTTATTCACTGAAACTAGATAAGGCCTCTCTGTTTACTTACCTCAGTTGTAGTTGTGTTCCAGAACTTAAAGCAAAAGTTGGCCACACAAAACTTCCCTCCTGCTTCTCTTCTATGACAGCTTGAGTTCATTAACTCTGTGAAAGGATTATGCTAGGGTGAGGGACGAAGCAAGTTGTAGCTACAATGGGGATGAAAAGGGACTGGGAAAGCAGTAGGAGGGAGTAAGGATATTCCCCAAGGCCAAGAGTTCTGCAAGGGAAGGAGCAGAACTTCAGAGGAGAAGGGCCAGATGATGCCCACAGAAACACAGCACCCCGGGCACTAGTCTCTCAGCAAAGTTCTCCTGTTCAGTCTTGGCACAAGCAGTGGAACCGCCTGTGAGCAAGGGCACGTAGGTTGGACAGTGGTAAAATATAGACTGACCACGGCAGAGTTAAACCAGGGCTGTTTCCCTGGTTACCATTTTCTGGGCATCACACAAGTTTCCCACATTTGAGATCACCCAAAATGATGATATTAAATTTACCATCAGCTCAGTAGGATGGAGGCCTTAGGTAATTTGATTAAACATATGATTTTAAGAAGGATAGTGAGTAAAATATATATTTTTTTCACTTCTGAATTTTCAGAGAAATTATATACCTGATACCTTCATTCTAGGAACACATTCATTCAATCCCTTAACAAGTATTTTTAGAGCTCCTATTATGTGCCAGATATTACATAAAGTGCTGGAATTACAAATATGTGTAAAAAATACACTCCTTGCCATTTAAGGCTGCACAGTTTGGCAAGTACAATTGCAATGGATGGAATAAGCAATAGAGATTTATGTGTGAAGCATAAAGAGAGAAGAGAAGATAGGGGAGATTTCATGGAAGAAATTATATCAAATTTGGCACCAAAAGCCAAATAGAATGACTATTGGCATAAAAGTTTAGAGGGGACAGGAGAGCTTCAGAAAACAGAAACTCCCCTTGAAAGAGCACAAGTGTGGACAAACGGCACGTTCGAGGAACACCCATCAGCGTGTTGTCATGGAAAGACCTTTGAGACAGATGAATCTCGGGTTGAGTGCTTATTCCACCATTAGCAATGGAACACTTTTGGGTCCAGGCTTGTTTTTGTTGTTTCATTTTTAAGATAGGAGTATTTACAGCTTCTTCATAGAATTCTTGTGAGGATGAATGGAGGTAACATACTTAAAATCCCAGCATAACCCTGGGCCCTTTACAAGTATTTCTTCCCTCCCTTCCCGGCCCTTTCTCAATACAAAGGTACTTGACTCTAACCCTGCCCGGCTGGGAGGAAAGAGAGCGGATTTCCAATGGCAGGAAATGAATGTGGAAATGTCTTCGGGGTACAGATTAGAAAAGGCCTTGTGTACTAGCCTGAGGACTTCACACTTAATCCTATAAAGAATAAAGGGTCATTTAAGGCTCTTGAGCAGAGATTTTATGTGATTAAATACCTCTTTTAGAGCAGGGAGGACAGGACATAATGGAGGGAGGAGAGCCTGGAAGGCAGGAGGCCGGTTAGGGAGCTTTGGAACAAAAGGTGATGAGGACCTAAAGTAGGAGAGAGGCCCTGGGGGTGGGAAAAAAGGGAAACTCTCAAGAGATCCTTTGGGCGATAGCACTAGGTGACTGACCAGATGTGGGAACTCAAAGATCACTGATGACCACACAGTTTCTACCCTTCAGACACGGAGAGTGCTAGTGTAATTGACTTAGAGAGGGAAGAGAAGGCTTACGTTTAAAGAAGATTTCCAGTTTTGTTTAGATGTGTCAAGTTTGAGGAGCCTAAGGAGGATCCATGAAAAGTAATTTTGTGGGAAATTAGACGATTGTATACTTGGAAATTCAAAGAGCACTGACCCAAAGGAGAAAAGCGTTTTATCTGTCTCTTTACTCCAAGATATATCAAAATCTATATGAAGCATGAAAAAGAAAAATACCTAACATTATTACCACATTTTTATAACACCTTTTACTTATTATGTCATTTGTAATCACAAGACTTGGAGCTAATTCTTCTTAGTTTTTTAGTTTTAGAGGTGGAGAAATCGGGTTTATGTCAGTGAGATACATCAGCAAGGTCTTTGTCCCAAATATATGCAAACATAATCAACAGAAGAAATATTTTTTTGGAAAAGATAAAATTAATGGTAGTATGACCTTACATGTGGCAGCAGAGGATTGAATGAATTATAGAAGGGTAACACTGGTGATTACCAAGGGAAATAAAAAGATGAATAAATTGTAAAATAGTCAACAAAATGAAAAAGTGTAGTAGAAAATAATTAAGTGGGTGTCCACTGATGAGCCTTGTTAAACCAACGAGAATTTAAAATGAAAATAAGAAGCTTATGGTCAAATATGCTGCTAACATATTTGCCCATGTGTTCAGTTATTTATTCATTTAACATTTTTTAGTTCTCTACTATGTGTCTGTTACTCAGCTAAATGTTGAGAACACAAAGATGAATTAGAAACACTCTTAAGTGTTGAGAAATTTATGGTTTGGTGGGAGAAAGGCAAAACGATTGTTTGAACTATGTGGCAACTTTTCCAATAGATATGTGCCCAGAAATTTCAGAGAGTACAGGAATGAGTGAGGAGAAGGCAGCAACAAGAAGGACTTCCTGGAGGAAGTGGCGCTTGACTTGAACTTAAAACACAAGAAGAAAGCTAGTCTAAGGATGGGGAGGAAGAAAATTCTAGGCAGAGCAGTTGATGTAAACAAGGCAGGGAGATGGAGTTCACGTGAGGAATTTTGAGCTGCTTGGTTTGACATGAGCAGCAAGAGATGAATGAATAGTATACATGAGGGACAGATTATAATGTCCCTATTGCTTTCTATGGCCTCAAGAGCTTGCCAGATTACCCAGCTGTTGGATTATTCCAGCAAGAAGGTGGCCTGAGCTAAGGCTACAGCAGCAGGAATGCACTCTGACCACTTTTTCCTTGACTCCTGAATCAGTGGATCTGTTGAATTGTGATGATTTTTGCATCAAAGTCTTTAGACATGAGTCCTGGTTATACATTTGAAAAGGCTGGGTTAAGGTCATTCCAGAAAAGTTCTCAAATCCAAGATCAGAAGTCAGGCTTTTGTACTCTACTTGTTTATCTCCCTCAAATTTCTTTCAAGAACTGACAGGCACCATTAGGGACTAGATTCTATTCCCAGAAACCTGCCTCAGCTGCCACCCCTGTCCCAACAGCCTCAGCAAAACGCATTTCCTGGAAGAACATTCATTTCACTGTCAGAAGTGCTGACTGTCTCTCAGACAACCCTTGGGCCAAACAGGAAATTTACAGATATAGATCTCATAGAATCACCCTTGCTTCCATACTCAAGCCTAAAGCATGTAAGATGTTCCCTTCTTCTCTTAACATCTTTAAAAAGCACATGTCAGGTAGCTGAATTAGAAAACAAAATCTATACCACCTTTCCATTCTAGAGTGAAATTCTTATAGAAGCCCACATTAGAGTCACATTAATATCACATTGGCTCCCCACAGTTATATTAGTGCAATGAATGAATTAATAATGATTGGCCACTTCGGTAAGGTTTCCCTTCCCCCACCTTGACATGAAGAGGATCCAGGGCATTGATTATCACAAATATAATGGATTGATTCATCATTTATGGGAAAAGAGCTTCTCTTCCCATAAAGCTTACTCTACCTCCCCCACCCCCACAGAGATACATTATATTTGGCAGCAACTCAAAACCATCCACAGATTATTCACTGTTGCCAGCAATTATAATTAAGGATGGTGATTTGAATACCACCCTCGAGTGAGTAAGTATGTCTTACACTAATGAATTGTCATATAAAAGCTGTACCCAAAAGGGAGGATCGTTTCCTCTCTCTAGCCTCCCCTTGAATGATAACGATTGGATAGCATGGTTACCTTCTGAATAGGATGATCAGTTACTCTGCTGGCTTAAACTGTAGGGGACATATTGTCTACTGTATTAGCTATTGGAAACCTCAAAGCACATTTAGGAGATGTCTTTATATTTTACCTATGGCCACTCATTTGTTCAGCGTGTGGGCGTTTACTACATTAACTGTCCAATTTATTCCTTGGGCTTCTTCTTTGGCTTTATAGTCAACATCCATGTTGAGAAGAGTTACTCTTTTGTCCTACTAATTGAAAAACAGCCCTTCAGCACAATCTATTGTGATTAATAGCATAGCTTTTAGGATTGCCCTCACATAAGGACTTATGCTTTGGTAGGATGATACTGGATTGAAACATTTATGTTTATCAAGCATTAGCTTACTGCAGCAATTTAAAACAAACAATTATGATTTCTAATTGCATTTTTTAAAGTATTGGCACATTTCCTTCCCATTGACATTTGATCCATATGCAATAAAAGGAGTGTAGTGTTAACCTCAAAAATTCTACACCTAAACTACACATTAAGATCATGTCTGTTTATTGCCACTCTTCACATTGTGTTGTTGTATTTTAAGTGTCTTTCAGTCTACTAATGAGCACTTGTGGTTTCATAATGAAATGGTCAATATTTCTTCCCTAGAAGTTGCGGGTAAATGGGCGACAGAATTGACTGTATTTTACACTTGCATGCGTGTGAAACAGCAAAAATACAATGCGAATGTGCACTAGTTCATTTCAACAAGCATTTATAGATGGCCTGCTACGTGAGGACTGAACTCTGACCATTTTTTTCCTCTTGCCCAAATTCCTGATTAAGAGGCCTGGGGAATCATGCCTTATAAACCATAAAACCTTGTTAAGTGTTTTTTTGTTTGTTTGTTTTTGTTTTTAATTAACCCAGTATAACCTGACTTACTTTCCAACCTGACTCTGGTATAGCATCACCTGACAGAAGATCCCTTATCAAGCATTCCTTTCTGCTGACCCCAAGTATTTAGACAAAGTTTAACTCTTTCAACCAATTGTCGACTAAAGAGTCCCTAAAATTCACCTATGATTTGTAAGCCCCTGCTTTGAGATGTCCTGCCCTTTCAGGTTGAACCAATATATATCTTTCATGCATTGATTTATGATTTTACCTGTAATTTCTGCCTCCGAATGTATAAAAACATTCATGTAGCCTCAGGCGCATTTTCTCAGGACCTCATGAGACTGTGCTCTTTGGGCCATGGTTATTCATATTGGCTCAGAATAAACCTCTTTAAGTATTTTGCCAGAATTTGTTTTTTCCATTATCACTGAGCTAGGCTATGTATTGTTCAAGGCATAGGGGTACACAGAGATGTAAGACAATGTTTTTTAGAGAAAATAGATACGTAAACAAATTGTGTGAATATAATACGATACTTAGGATAATAAATATTTTTATAAATATTGATATAGCTCCAAGGTAGGCTCGACAAAGAATTCACAGAAAAGATGATAACGGAAGAGAGCTTAGACCGGCAAAAAATCCATGATGATTCTCATTGTCTTTCCACTGTGGAAATAAAGATAAGCTGATAGAAATTATTCTACTACCAAGTACCAATGGACTTTCTTTCTTTGTTTATCTAGAGCTTTCTGCTTTATGTAAAGGCTTTAGACATTAATGATTTATTAAAGTCCTTTAAATTAATATATATCTCTAAAATTCATGGGATTTATTTTCTAGGTCTATAACATTATAAATTCAGCCATGAACTGCCTATAAGCCACTCATAACCCTAAATTTGAAAAATTAAAAATAATAATTGACAAGAGAAAGTATTGTGAAGGGCAACATATCTAAGCTGATTGTCTCTAAACTAAACATGTTTTTGTGACGAGAATTGAGATAGAGCACATCTTGTTTGGGATTTTTGTAATTCAGAGGTGAACTTCTCATTAAAGATTAAAACAAAGCATGTAGATTTGCTTTGAAGAGCAGTCTTATGATCAAGTCAAGAGAGAGTGTTTGTAATTACATGGTATGCTACAGGAGAATTAGTACTTACGTCATCTGGCTTTTATAACCCTGAGTTGGATGCATGATTTTGATTTTTGTTTATAAACTTATTTTTAGATTCACCAATATATAATGATACAGTATTTTACATGATGCTTTTAAAAAACTGATGGAAAAATTTATTCCACAGTACTTGAAGCATGCAAAACATGGTGGTGTGTACACCATTTTTTAAATGTAAAATCACTCTTGTGTTAATAAAAATATAGTAAGAATAACATCAATAAGAATATAATAAGGTTCTTGGGCAGGAATATTGGACATGGCTTTTGCTATTACTCCTATGCTAAAAAATAATTTTTAATTTCTGATACAGAGCTAAAAGTTTATTAAAATTAAAAGAAAGGAAGGAGGAGGAGAGAGAGAGAGACAGAGATAGAGAAAGACAGAGAGAGAGAGAGAGAGAGAGAGAGAGAGAGAGAGAGAGGGAAGATGTTTTGAAGGCCAGATCTATGTAGGTTTGCTGTGTCTGATCTGTTTGCTTACTATTAATTTGTTTTTTAAGAAAGAAAAATGCAGCTGGTATATCTCTGCTCTAAAATTCTAGCTACATTTTGTTTTATCTCTCAAATTTACCAGCCTCAATTTACGATCTCATTAAAACTCCTTAGTTTAGATTCTCCTTATTTTTCTTGCAAAAATCTCTTTCCTTGTAACAGTCTCCTGTCAGAATAAAGTCTCCTAAAGCTTAGATCAAATTATATAATGCACTGCCTCAAAAATTTTTCAATGAGCCCAGGGAATTTTACCCCAAAATATAGCACTGATTATTTATCCCCCCCAATTTTACCCCAAAATATGGCACTGATTATTTATCCCCCAAATACTGATTATTTTAAATTAAAGGCCCTTGACGATCAGCAGATCCTGGAAAAGGCTCTACTCTAATATTCCGTTATCTACCTTAAGACCAGACCTACCAAAGAGAGCACAATTGCCTTCCATTGCCTCCCAGAAATCTCATTATCTATGGAGGAAAAGAAGACTGAGGAATGCAATCAGACCTGGACAAACTTTGGCACAAGATAATATCTGCCTCTCAGACTCCTTCAAATTCCAAAGAAAATCACTTACAAGTTAATTTCTGTCCCCCAGGTCCATTCATTCTCCCTAATAATCATTTATTACCTGTTGAAAGAATTGCCTCCATCTCCCCTCTTCCCCCTGCCCTATGAAGAAGGATATATAGGCATCTATACCTCATTGGGTTGCTGAGTAATTATTCTGCAATTTCTTTAGGCTTATGCACTTTAATAAAATTGTGTGCCTTTTTCTCTGCTAATCTGTTTATTGTCAATTCATTTCAACAGACTTAGACTCAAACTTTTCAGAGGGGAAAGTTTGAACCTCTCTACACTTTCAATAATCCTTCATTGCTTACCAAATTAAATACAGGCTCCTCCACCCAGGCCTTCAGGATCCTCAGCTCTATAACCCCAACCAGACTAATTTTCCATTATTTTTTCCACTCTGTAATTGACAGTCCTCCCTTACTGAATGATCCATTTTTCCATTGACCATGTCTCATAGTCTTGTCCCTTAACTTTGTGTTCATGCCATTTTCTTGGCATGGAATGTTCTCCCTACCTTCCAGTCTCTCCCGGTTGAAAATCTACCCATTTTCAAGCCTATTCTCAAATGCCATCTGTTCCCCAACACCTTTCTTAATCAATTTTTCTTCTCTCTCATTTGAACTCTCAGTGTATGTAGCACTTCTTCTATGGCATTTATTTTCATGCATATGTTGATTTCATCTTTACAAAAAGTAATGGCTTGTGCCAAGCAATGAAGAATTAGGGATATGTCACAGATTCTAACTCAAGTTGTTTATAATTCTCTGGCTGAGGCAGATAAGCACACAATGTTGTAAGTATTGTGCTTAGTCCAGGGTCCTGGGGGAAAAATAAGGAAGAAAAAAGAAAACCAAACCCTCAGACTAGGTGATTTGGGAAAAGCTTTCTGAGGCAAATGGCATAAGTTAGACCTTAAAATTTGTGTAGAAAGTAGCCAGGACAGACGAAAAAGGACATTTTTTCAAAAATAGTAGAATACTGAGTTAGGTTGTGCTATCTCACGAGAATGTATCATTAAGGAAATATTCAGTAACTTTAATGTCCAGTTGTTAAACTATTGATAACTTGAAATCAGCTGTGCTGAGAGTATTTACACCATGGAAATTGGTAAATACTATAAATCAGGGCCTTTTGTTTATTTTCAGAGAGCCAGTGAACTAGGACACCACTGGTTATAAGAGTACACGAGAGGTTCAGAGAATTTCAAGTGGTTTAATGTCCTACTCTGGTTAGCAACTTAATGCCAAAGTTAACCCTTTAACTAGATTGTGAGCCTTCAGAAGTAAGGAATTGTTCCTTATTCATCTTGAATTTCTCTGGCTAGATCTCCAGCAAGGGTAGACGGGTATTCAAGTCGGGCCATGAATTGAATATAGATTAGAGAAAAATCACCTCGAACACAAAAACGTGCTTCTTAAAATTGTGGTTAAACGCATTTGCATTTGCATTGCTTAAGTTTCCTTTTTCTTTCTTAATGGAAATAAATATATCTTGATATAGTGAAGTTTAGAAAAAGTTGTCTGCTTAGAAGGGGAATAGGGAATTATTTTAAAGTAGTATTTATAAATAAGCTTACTTTTTACTTAGATCTATTTAGCACATTTTTCTAATGATTTTTATTTTATTTTGTTTTGTTTTATTTTACATTTTACCTGAGATTGAAAAAAAGATCAGTTGCCCAAATTAAGACATGTTATGCCCTTGAGTTGGAGGCTTTAGAAAAGATAGTTTCAGAAAGAATAAATAGTTCTCTTATATTGGCTCAAGTTCTCTGTTTATTCCGTCATGTGCACTCCTCTCCCAAGCACTGAGCTGGTTGACTGTGGGGGCCCATTTGTAATGTTTGGTGAATGGAAGAATAAATTATAAATAATAACCAACATTTATTAAGCATTTACTTCATGCTAGGTATTGTTCTGAATTCTTGTATGTCTTATTTAATGCTCGCAAGTACATAATCATTGTCTTTTTTACAAGAGGAAATTGAAGCTAACCGGTTAGGCAACACTTGAACAGCTTTGTAATAATTAATGGCCAAATAACTGATATAAAAAATAAATAAAACCCCTTTCATACTTGTTTGAACATAAGCTAACTTCTTCCTGTTGGATTTTAAAAATAGGCTGAATAAAAATGCAGGGAATGAAGTTGTTTATTGAACTTTCTGATTAACTTAAAACTAATACTTAAAATTAATTTTAAAATATTGGCTTCAGATTTTCTAAAACAGAGCCATACTTAATTTATTCTTTTTAATAACATAGATTGAACATGTGATTGTCTTAATCTCTTGGGGAATTTTGTTGTTGTTGTTTTTGGCAGCACCTCTAGGTCACCATCTAGTACTGTGTAAATGGAGGATATTTAGGTGAATCTATAGTAAACTAAGATAATTAATATGTCAGCTATTCCAATATACTTGTTTCACTACTTTTTGGTTTTTTCCCTCCTGAAATTCCTAGTAAAGTATAATAGTTTATTCAATGTTTCAACTCATTAGGTTCTAGGTAGTTTTTATTGCATATTTTAATCTCTTAATATCTCCTAACCTGGGATGCAGTTTGTACCATTAAATAGCATGACTAGGTTAAGTCAGCAGCCTGGCTTGGTGACTAAAACTCACCTGAACTTATCTGATCTTTCTTTTATGCATCTGAGTCCTAGAGTTACCCTTTGAACGACATAATTCTCAACAGCAAGTACAATTTACTTGTTGATTCTTCAGGGGTTTTCTTTATTCTAATACATGAAAAATAAAAGTTTTCCCTGATGTTATTTATTCACCCAACCCATATATATCCCCAATTAAAATATGTTAACAGTGTATGCCCAAGAAACAATTCTATTTACTCTCTAGTGTGGTTAAAAGTGTCATGTGTATTGGAAATTTCTTTGACCAGTTGTTAAGAAAGTCAAGATTATTCTTTCTTGATCATAGACAAAGTTTCCATTTGTGGTAGGCTGTATTATTGTTCCCAGATCTTCTCTATCCTCCTGGTGAAAATATTATCCATTTTGTCCTTGCCAATACCCACAGTGTTTGCTATGAGAGATGAGGAGTGTGCTTCCCACCTGACGTGAGGTTTAGCCATATGACTTACTTGGACAACGACATGCCAATCGAAGCCTTAAGAGCATGGTTTTGCTAGTTCTCCCACAAGAAGACACATTGCAGAGAGAAACTGCTCTTTCAGCAGGACCAAGAAAGAAGATATAGGTCTAAGAAGAGCTGTTGAGCCTAGATAGTCAGCTATCTTCTGCCAATATTTAACTTAAGCAATCATTAAACATTTGCTTTTATATGCCTCTGAGATTTGGGGATTTTGTTACCTCAGTGAATCTAAAAAAGCCGACTTGTATACCAAGTAACATGCCAAGAAAATCTCCATAAAGTAAATCAAGGACAGTAGTCTCTCTTACCTCTTTGTCATCTCCCATATGTACATGGTCACACTGAACCCTAAAGGGTCTTTCCCCCCCTATATGAACTAAAGGGAATTTAGGCATACTTTCCCATCTTCTGCTGAATATGGAGAATCAGCATTGAACATTGTTTCTCTAACTCCTTTTGCAATTTCTTTGCAATAGGTTCTCCAACAAGTTTTCCAATGATAGGAGACAAATTTTCCACATTCCTAGGAATACATGGGACAGTTATAAAGTCCTGAGGACATAAGCTTCCTCAAGAGACCTTCTCTTTTTCTTCTGAGTGACTTTAATTTACACCACCCCAGAAAGACAGAGGTTCTTCCTTTTGTTTCTCATTTTCAGAAGAGAGTCCCTTGATAATATATTGGCTTTAATTTCATGAGTATAGACTTCTTGATTCTACTGACTCTAGATCTAGTTACTGTATCTACTTCCTGAGATATTTGCCCCTTAAGACTATTTTCCTGTTTGGAAATTATAGCTGTAAACTGATTAAAGAAACCACCCTCTCTTTTCTTAAAGATAGGCTTAGTTATTACTTTAGAAACAATGTGATTACACAAGATTAGTTAGATTAATCAATGTTTCACAAGGTTAGTGAGCTCTTCTAAATTAGATAGCGCCTTAGCTACTTCCTCATTTTGAGCACTGCCAGGCTGATTCAACTGTTGTTTTCTTTTTCCTAAGAAAATCCAATTCTTATTACTAAATGTGACTCCTCTACCAGCACTCCTTTCTCACTTGTGAAGGGGAAGGTTGATATTTTTCCTTCTCTCTCCTGAAAGAATTGATGATGTAGTTATTCTGGCAAAAGAATGAACCCTATTCCTTAGACCTCTGGGCTTTCCTTTGGTCATTTTTTTTTTTTTTTTTTTTGTAGCCAGCAGACTCTCAGTGCCAATCTCCCTATCCAAGCTGAGAGGTCTTGAGCAGAGTCGACACTGTAGCTTGTTAATGGTACTCCATGTATTGACCTGTAATGGGGCACCACTGAGTAAATTGTGGCCCTGTTCTTTCCCCATGAGGCAAATCTTGATCACCCTTGAACTTAAAAAAGATCAGAGACTGCTAGTATAATAACAAACAAAATGAGATCCAATTTCAGCTTTGAGTCCCCACCTTCTCCCACCCCCAAGCATCTGACCTAGGAATCACTTTTTCTTAAAAGAGTTTTCTCACATTTCTCTTTGAATATAGGTTGTACTCTACTCATAACTGAGATCTGCTTCAAGGAGCCACTGGAAAAGAATTCCTATAACATGTTATATATATCAAGATACATTATTTTTTGATAGAGGATTGCTTAATTTTTAAGATGAGGTTTCTGTTTTTTTTTTTTTAAAGCCATTTATCTTTGATTTTATTTATTCTAAAAACCTGGCAACTTATTTTGGGAAATACCAGCAAAGCTGGATTTTGGAATCATATTCCTTCACATATGGTACTAATATATCTCTGTCTTTGCCTTCGTGCAACACAGCAACAGATGTCTAACATTTCTGGTTTTTAATAGGCCTCTGATCTTGGGAAGGTCCTTTTTTGGAATAGGCAATGGTATGTTTTTAAAGCTACAGCTCATTAAGAAGATTGTGTTTCACAAGATTTGTTTTTACTAATGATGTAGATTTCACCCTTATTCTGAGATTTTCTTGACACATAAAATAGCAGTAAATTTGCATGGTGTAAAGATAGGCACTTGCATCGTTAAAAGGAAAGATTTTTAACATGAAAAGCTTTACAAGGAAAGATCAGCTTTAACTCTACCTGTAAGTAAAATATAGTGACCTGTGGTCATGAGTTTTTAATTGATACAGCCTATTTTAACATTTTACAGATGTCCTGTTGGAACAGCTCTTTCACATACATTCTGACAATCTTGGTTCGGTAGTTTCAGTTCAGAATTTACAGAGGCAATAGAGGAGGGGTAGAGGGCTCTTGTTTAGCAAACTTGTTCAGTGAAAAGTTGGATTTGATTTCACCATGGGGTGTCAAAGTAAAGATTGCTACTGAAATATTCTTTTATTATAGTATTTCAGACCTAGTTGAAAGGAGATGAATCACACAGGGAAACTTTAGTTCACATGTGACCTGAAGGGTTAACTTTCAAGGGACACCACCATGATTTGTATTAGTAGATGCTGTCAGGAGCTTTGATGAGCCTAATTAATAATTTTATAGTTATCTGCTCCCAAGTCTAGCTTTATATAATTATATCATATTAGAGACGACCATGAAAAATGCTAACTGTATCAGGAAACTTTCTGGTTAACAATTACAATGTTTAAAACTGAGATCATTTTATAATTACATTCAAAAGGTTCAGGCTACAGAGACCAAATTAACATATACTTGAACTTCATCATAATGGTGTATGAGCTATGTTTCCCAGTATACGTAACTGCTAAATGAGAATAGATTTGGAAAAATTTTAGATGAAAAAAATTAATAATTTAATCCAAAGACCCATTCTTCAACTATTTCAGAGACAACACAAGCTTTGTGGAAAGGTGCTTATCTAGACTATTCAGTGTTTCTTAATTTTCTAGTTTTTAATTAGGTTAGAGAAACATTTGAATTTGACTACTTGGTGGTTAATATTTCAATGGCTACTTTAAACATGAAATGGCTAGTTCAATACATTGATGACTTCTGAACATTAAATTTGTGTGTATGTGTGTATTCTTTACCATGCACTTTAAAAGAGAAATATTCTGGGAAAATCAATACGATCCTCTTTTATTGTGGAAAATCATGGGAGCGAGGAGTCCAAAGTATTTGGACATCTTTCAGGAGAAAAACCTGTTTAATCAAGGATTAAGCAGCTTTGAGCTAAAAGGATAACCAGATTCAATCTGTTCTAATTTTTAGATCTCTCATCATCAACTAAGATTTTAAAAAATGAATTAAATAAGAATATAAGGGAGGTAATTGTATCAATCTACTTTACCTTGGTGCAGAAAGCAATAAAATAACCTCTCCAAGTTTATATGTTGGTTTGTAAAATTCTATTTGCCTTTATTAACCAGTGCTTAAGGCTAATTTCTCAGGCGAAATCATAATTTTATCCATTCCTCATGCTATGCTTTCATCAGGACTACATTGGAAGTCTAAGAAATGTCATACTTGGGAAGGCTAGAAGAGGGCTGCTAGTTTGATTGTTTTTGATCGAGTGCCTTAATTAGGTCGCCCCCAAAAAGTGTATTTTAATAACCTTTGTCATTACCGAACAAAAGGGATTTAAATTCTGCCATAAAGAGCTTTCTTCAGTGTCAAACATCTGTTCTAAAACTTATCATAGCAATATACTCACTGAATTGTATGAACAAATTTGATTAGCATCAACTTCTGGGAATGGTTTCTAGCTGATTGACCTGGGGACCTTATCTTTAAATATTGGCATTGTATGGATTAGCCAAAATCCAGGAGAATGTCAAATATTAAGGCACGTAATTGCAGGTTAATTGGAAGATAAAGATACTTTAATCTAATGTTGAACAGGGGCAAATATTGATGGTATTAACTTATTAGCTTGGCTGAGGGAAATAATCTTATTATCATAAGGAGTACTAAAGTAGCACTGTCTTCGTGTAAATGGTTCTTTTCTGAAAAGTTTATGTAATAAACAATTTGGGGCTCTGACCCTAGGTGATTTTTTTAATTTGTTTCTTTCTTTCTTTTTTTTTTTTTTTTTTTGAGTGCTCCAAGTCACATAATAATGAGCTATGTAAGTTAAGGAGATCTCAGATAAATAATAATTTCTTAATTTTTAGGGAAACACAAATAGTGGTGTTTGTACAGTGTAATAGTCCCCTTTCTCATCCATACTTGATGAACATAGTACGTGTTATAATTTTTAAGTCATATTTTGGGTATCTTTATGTATTTGCTGGCTCTCAAATGGCAGAAAGATTCTGGTTTAGGGAAATGGGAAGAGACATGGAGACAAAATAGAAACTCTTGAAATCCGTGGAAGATGTTTAGTGTTTTAAATTTTATTCTAGGTTCTTGATGCGTTAGTTTTAGACAATTTTCAAAAAGGCATTCTTCAAAGCTCACATTTATAAAAGGCTATTAGAGTAAGGCAGAGGGAGGGTAAAGAGAAAATTAACTTTTTTTCTTAGCATCTATTAGATATCAGTCATTTTATGACTTTGAGGGGGTGGGAGGGATGTTATTAAACATCTCTGCAGATAAAGAAAAAGCTTAAGGAAAGTCAAATAACTTGCTCAGGGTCAGGTAACTATTAATGGGAGAGTACCGTATTAGTCAGGGTTTCCTGATTTGAAAATTCATGATTCCATTTGTTATATTATGAATTTATATGTGAGATACAGTTATGTGCCTAAGACACAATCATCTCCAAATTCCTTTCTCTATCAGCTCGGCTCCCTCATTCTTCCCCCTTGATGGCTTTGTCTATTGGGATATAAGTAACAAGGGAGAGGAAGAAGTGTTGTTAGAAGTAGTGCCCTAGGGAGCCTCGGGGTAATGACTCCAAGTAAGGTAATCCTTTTTTAGTTTCTATAAATTTTCCTGATGATTATGGCTCTGACATGAACTAGCAATATGAAGTTAAAAAAAATACATTAGCTTCCTTAAATCTCATTTCCTCTGAAATGTGTGTTGGGGGAGGGGAGAATGGGTATTATTACCATCAGTGAAGAGTGCCAGGAATTAGGAGGATGTGTTTCTGTATTAAAACCAACCAACCAACTAACCAACGAACCTGCTCCCCAGGTGATTCTGAGGCACAAGTGACTTTGTATAGCAATTAAGAAGAATGATTTTCTAGGTCATCTCCAGCTCTCAATGCTAAGATCATAATTTTGGTTTTCACTTTAGTAATGACATTATTTCTACAGGTAAATCACAACAGTTCAGTTCTGACTTCTGTCAATCTCCAACCCATGGCAAGACCTCATTGGTAAGAGGTGGAAGGAGTTACAATGGGAATATTCTGAATTTATAACACTTCAAAATTTGAAATTGTCATGGCTAAATCATTTGTAAAATGCTGAATATTTAATGTGTTTCAACTATATCACATAAATATTTTACTGATATGTCTCCATCATTTTGAGCACTTCCTTATTCTTTGACATAGCAAGATATTTCAGACTCATTTTGTGCTTTCTCAGTATTAGAATCAGCCATTTTCCCAAGAAGACCCTCTTTACTTACGTGATACTTAGAAACTCAGATCTGGGCACATGTTATGCTCATTGTGACTGATTGTTGCTGTGTCTCTCAGTGAACAGAGTTAGGAAATATATGTATGTATATACACATACTTACATATT
The DNA here is from genome assembly GCA_963575035.1 of Avahi laniger. NCBI lineage: Eukaryota > Metazoa > Chordata > Mammalia > Primates > Indriidae > Avahi > Avahi laniger. The sequence continues at coordinate 6,136 of CAUYSK010029355.1, read as the reverse complement.
AATACGTGCACAAACACAAATCCAATGACACACGTCTTTCTATGTGTGCATCCACCCAGATACATAGATGTCTATATCAATCTATATATATAGTAGATAAATAGAACATATGTAGCTTGATACAGAAATAGAGATGTGTATGAGTGGATATATATGCACATATATGTACACGGCCCAGTGTTTATAAATACATATATTTAATATATATTATATGTGTTGGTATATACATATTATAACATACACACATATATACACATACACATATATATGTACAGTCATGAGTTCATTCTGACAACTCTAATTCCAATCCTATTTCAAAGTATTCATTCTAACCTTCTGCCTCTCCATATTTGTAATTTCCTTTTGGACAGCGGGAAATCTGTCTTTCATTATCCACAATATATTTACTTATTTTACTAAATCCTAGATTACACAGAAAGTAATTTCAAAATTGCTTACTCATACCTCTGTGGAGGAAAAGAAAACTACAAATCAGAGTTCAACATTTGTTTACAATTCTTTCTGTCTTTAGCTCAAGGGTATTTAATCCAAATACTGCTGCAAAAATACTTGTGTTAGTCACTTCCCCTGCACTGTGGTTATGCTAGTCAGTTGAAATTGAGTTTGCTTCATTTGGTTCTGTTTATATTTTATTCCAGGAATTTTCTCCCTCCTTTTTGATTACATTGTTTTGTTGATTATATTTTTGCACATGGTCCCAAAAGTCAGAACAATATAAAAAGCATATCTGCAGAAGGGCGCGTCACCTTTCTTATATTTCTTCCATGCCAATACTACCATTTCCACCCACACCATGTAGGTACCCCATATCATTAGTTTTTAATTTACTCTTCCTTTTTGCATACATGAACAGATACAGGCATATTTTCTTATTTCACTTTCTTTCTTACATTCTTCTTTCTTTGTCGGGTTTTTTTTTTTTTTGCTTATCATAATATCATAAGATAATACAGATATTACTCATTCTTCAATACAGCTGCATAGTACTCCATTGAAAGATTGTAGCATCTTATACATATACAATATGAATGTTTAGTCATTCATATTGATATTGTTTATTATATTTTTAAATTTCAAACAATACTCAATAGGTAGTTTGTGTATATGTGTTTACAATTATGTTGAGGTATATCTTTAGGCTAAATTTCTAGAAGTGGCATTGCTGAGTTAAAGATAAATAGTTTTGGTAGCTATTGCCAAATTCCTCTCCACAGAAGGAATGGATAGGCCCCCCAAAAATTTTAAGAGTGTTTTCTCCACAGACTTTCTAATGGAATGTGTTGTCATAATTTTTAATTTATATCTGATAGATGAAAAATGGTGACTTTGTATAATTTTAATTTGCATTCTCTTATTATGAGTATGATTGACTACATTTTTGTATACTTAAGAGCTATTTTAATATTTTTTAAAAAACCGTTTTTATTTTTTGCTAATTTGTGTAAGTTTTTCAATATTTTTTCAATTTTTAAGATTTCTTTAACTATTACAGATATCAACCCTTTACCTGAGATATATTGCAAATATTTTTATTCAGTTTGTTAGTGTTTTTGTTTATAATAATTTTTGCATGAAAATGGTTTTTAAAAAATTATGTATTTAACTTTATCAATCTTTTCTTCTACTATACTGCGTTTTGAGCAATTTGGTGTAGAAACAATATCATGACCTTTAAAAGCTCTCATGAATCCCTTTGTGTGTACCTTTCTGTGTTCCTCACCTATTGCAAACCCTCCCAGCTCGGAGGTAATTACTGTAATTTCTTTTGCAGCAATTTCTTTCTTTTCTGTGATTTTTATCAATTTTAAACAATGTATTATTTACTGCTGCATATTTTCGAGCTCCACATAACTTTGAACTTTGATAACTTTTATTGTGTGTGCTTATATCAATCATATACTGTGTATTCTTTTGTGATTTACTTTTACTCAACATTGTTCTGCTGAGTTTTTTATTTGGTTGCCTATAGCTTCATTGCTATATAGTTTTCCATTGTAACACAATATTTGGGCTATTTTTCAGCTTTTTGTTCCAATTATAAGCAGCACTGCTATGAACATTTCTTGCACATGTGTCCTGATAATGGATATACACAAAAGTTTCTCTAGGATATACATACCTAAGAACAGAATCTCTGAGACACAGGTGAGAGTCGTTTTCAATTCCTGTAGATAATGCCAAATTGTTTTCAAATATGCTCTCATTCATTTATATTTCTTTTTTTTAAGTTCAAGAGACTTATTGTACATTATGGTGACCATGGTTAATAACAATATATTGTATACTTAAAACATACTTCTACCAACAATATAAAAAAAATTTTCCATCAATCACTTCAGAGCCAATTTTTTTAATTGCTAAATTTGTCAGCCTGGAGGGTGTGTTTTTAATTTATAGTTTTCTAGTTACTTATGAAATATACTGACTTTTTGTCTTTCTTCTTTAGGGAAGTGTCTGTTCAGGTCTTTTGTCTATTTTTTTTTTTTTGCTAGATTACCTTTTTCTTAATGATTCTAATGAATTCATCATGAATTAGAATTTTTTAAATCTTCTGGATTCTATTCACTTTATTGTTATTGTACTACAAATATTTTCTTCAAATCTTTTTAGTGGCACACATTGATGAACCAACAGTTCTCAATTTTCATATTATTGAAAATATCATTTTCCCTTTTATTTAGCACATTTTGCATCTTGCTTCAGAAACCTTTCCTACCCTGAGGACAGAAATATGTTCTCTCTTATTGCTTTCTAAAATTTTCATAGTTTTATCTTTAGAATTTAATCTTTAATCATCTGGAGTTGATTTTTAATTATCAGATAATATGGGGATCAAATTTTCTTTTTTCTGTATGTGTAACCAGTTGTTCCAATGGCCTATTGAAAGATCCATACATTCCCCACTTATCTACAATACTACCTTGGCCATAAATCAAATGTTTACATATCTATTTCATTTTCAGATTTTCTATTATATTTAATTGCACCTTGCAAAAGTACTACATTATCCAAAATAGTACAATATTATTCTAAGTTTGGATATCTACTAAGGCTGGTTTCTCTATCAAGCTTTTTTCTTCATGAGCAATGTGCTATTTTTGTTTCTTTGCTCTTCCTCATAACTTTAGATCAGTTTTTAAGTATTTCCAAGTCTGTCTCTCCCTTTCTCTCTCTCTCTTTCTCTCTCTCTCTCTCTCTCACACACACACACACACACACACACACACACAACACACACACACACACACACGCACATACACAGCTGCCATTTTGATTGTGATCACATTTAATCCATAGATCAATTTGGAGTGAATTGACATCTTCCCAATAGTAAGTGTTGTAATCTCAGAGTATGATATCTCTCTCCATTTTTAGATCTTCTTTCAATAAAATTTATATTTTTCTTCATAAAGAGCTTGCATGTGCTTTGAAATAGTTATTCCTAAGTACTTTACATTTTTATGCCATTATAAATAGTTGCTATTTTATAAATTTTTAAAAATTCTTTGCAATTTATGTTTACAAATGAAATTGATTTGGTATCCAGGAAATTTACTATATTCAATTTTTAATTCTAATAAATTGTACATTGATTCTTTTGAGACTTCTATGTTGACAATGATTATCTGTGAATAATATCAGTTTTATTTTCTTTTTGAAAGCTTATGTGTTTTATGTATTTATTTTATTTTTGCATTGACCAAGAACTGAAAAATAATGTTGAACAGTGGTGAAGATATCTAGCACTTTTGTCTTATTTCAAATATTCAAGGGAATTCTTTAACATTGAAAACGATATTTTGATAAGTTTTAAAAATCATAAATAATACTATATTTTAACAAATATCATCTTTTATTTTCTTTTATTAATTTATGTGGTGAATTACCTTATTGATTTTTTTATATTAACTTTACATTCTTGGATAAAGCCATATTTGGTGTGATGTATTTCTATATGGATGAATTTGATGTGCTATGTATTATAAATAAAATATCAATGTTGCCAGCTCAAAACATAATAAAGAAGAAAATTCCAAAATCATTTATAATTTAATTCATGATAAGTCATCTTAAATATACATATAATTAAATATAGAAAAAGTATGAAGGAAATAATATGCTAGAGACATTTACTTCTTGCTAATCAGACTTTATAAAATGGACATATTACTTCGAGATAATTCTAAGAGTTTTTAGTTTATGAAAGCTAAAAATGTAAACAATGCTTGCAAAAGTAACAGATGTGGACTCAAACTAATTTTAGTAGCTAAAAATACAGGGGCTTTTTTTGAGATTTATCTAAGTTTGACTTCCAAATACAAACTTTCTACTAGAAAATATTTATAGAAAATTTTTCCTCTATTATATTCAGCCAGCCATAAAGAAGTTGATGACATTATTAAATATACCAGTTGAAAAAGAGCTTATTTGATATCACAACTATACAATAGCATGGCTATAGGAGAAATACAGCAGCTTACACTAAACAGAATTATTGTTGTTGCAACATAATGTCAAACTTCCATAATTTGCTAAAATTTTAAAAGATACAATAGCTATTATAAAAAATCATTTCAAATAAGTTTCATATTTAATGCTGTATCCCAGAAATTCTTCTGTGACAATTTTATTTGGCTTTGATCTTAGCTTTGGCTGAATATTTATCCTAATATCTGGCAATTTAGAATTTGGACAAAATGAGCTCTAGCTCAATTCCGATTATACAATTCTTCAGATTTTCTATTTCTTCTTTAGTCAGTTTTGGTAAGTTATTTTTTTTAAAACTTACTCAGTTTCTTCTATGTCTTCAAATGTAGTGCTATAAAGCTATTCTCTGCACATGAATGCTTGTATACTTCATCAGACCATTTTGCTGTACTCAATACATATTAATTTTCTTTTTAATTAATTTGTGTTGTCTTCTTAAACCTTCCTGTCAAGATATAACATATGCACTATAAAGTTCACAAACCTGAAATATGTAGCTAAGTGAATTTTCAAATATGACTATATATTTGTGAAAACACCATCTCCAGATCAAGATATAGAATATTCCATTCCAGAAAGTTCAGTTCCCTTATTTCTCTTCCCAATTAATATCTTCAGAGGAAACCTCTATCTTCATTTGTATCACTACAGACTAGTTTTGTTTGTCCTTGAACTTCATGGATGGAATCATACAGTATAAAACCTTTTATGACTGATTTCTTTCGCTCAAAATTGTATCTGTGGGATTCATCTATGTTGTGAGCAGTAGCAGTTTTTTTTTTTTAATTACTATGTGTTATTTCTTCTTTATTTCTACCCCCACCCTCTGTGGTTCTTTCCCTAACTTTTTAAGCTGGATGCTTAGCTCATAAATTGACAGTCTTTCCTTCATTTTTTCCATTTATGAATAAGTACGAATTTAGCTGCATTTCATTAATTACAACATAGTATTTTCAGTATCAGTTCTAAATATTTTCCAACTTTCACTATGATATCTGTTAAACCTATGAATTATGTAGAAATATGTTTCTTAATTTCCAAATGTGTAGTGTGGATTTTATGGGGTTTTGTTTTATTATTAATAGTAACATTTTCTTATTTGTTCTCATTTTCTTGTGTTAATAGTCAAATAAATTTGTTAAGACTTTATGGCTATGTCTGTGATCAGTGTTCATAAATTTTTGGTATGTGCTTGGAAGGAATATTTATTCTTTACTGAAGTGGTACAAAACCCTCTATATGTGTTTTAAATCAAATGTTTGTTTTGTTCAAATCTTCTGTATTTATATCTGATTATTTTGGTCTACTTCATCCCTCAATTACTGAGAAGTAACCTTTTTGGCACCAGGGACCGATTTCATGGAAGACAATTTTTTCACGGACTGGGGTGGGGCTGGGGAGAGAGATGGTTTCAGCATGATTCAAGCACATTACATTTATTGTGCAGTCAAACCTCTCTGCTAATGATAATCTGTATTTGCAGCCTCTCCCCAGCGTAGCATTGTCGCCTCAGCTCCACCTCAGATCATCAGGTGTTAGATTCTCATAAGGAGTGAGCAACCTAGATTCCCTTGCATGCGCAGTGTACAGTAGGGTTCATGCTCATATGAGAATCTAATGCTGCTGC
>CAUYSK010029354.1:0-36542 GCA_963575035.1 Avahi laniger | reverse complement strand
GCATGGTGGCGCATGCCTGTAGTCCCAGCTACTCGAGAGGCTGAGGCAGTAGGATCGCTTGAGCCCAGGAGTTTGAGGTTGCTGTGAGCTAGGCTAACACCACGGCACTCACTCTAGCCAGGGCAACAGAGTGAGACTCTGTCTCAAAAAAAAAAAAAAAAAAAAGGTATAGTATATCTAAGAAATAACTAAGTAGTTTATGTTTCTAGTGGTCTGACTTGAAAAGATCCAGAGAATCTCGAACAGTTAACAGGTCTTGAAGAAAAAGAACATACTCCAACTCGTCTGAAGAAGCCCTTTTGGAACATGTATGAATACTAACTCTGACTTCCTTAAATCTCAGAGAAATCAAAGTAACTACCTATCTTTAAAATAATTAGCAATTCACACAGAATTACATAAAGGTTTTAAAGAATTTTTTGATGTGACAAAGTTATTTAACAATTTTAGAAATGATTTTTTGCTGTTGTATTAAATTATCAGAAGCAGTAGAATGGCATAAGATGTTTCAGAAAAAAATGTTAAGAAAAACACTTTTGCATAATTTCTCTACAATTATTTTTGGAATACATACAATATACTTTAAGATTTTACATTAATAATTTCTCATCCTTACTAAATTGTGCTCACCAAACATTCATTCTCATGTGTGCCCTCCTCCCCACTCCATCTCTGCAATTTGGAAATGCCTTCTTGAAACTTCCTAAAACCTTAATTTTATGTTCAACATGATCAGTGTATAAAAAGCCATCTTCTGAAATCATTTCAAAGACCATAATGCAATAAAGTTACAATGAATTTTCCTTTCTTGATTCTCAAAAAGAAACAATATATATCAAAATTTATGAAACCAAAGGCTTCCTTGAACACAGGGTAATTCAATATAATGCGAAGACTGAAAACTATTTTTAATCAAAGGAATGTCTGGTAGGTAAAAAAACAAAACAAAACAAAAAAACACCTTACTGACAACTAATCTACTTCATTTGCTTTAGGACCTCCTGAATGAATCATTAACGTTTAGGTCAAGCCCCATAAGCTAAAAGCAACTTGGTCAGCTACTGGCAGTGACAACTGTTGTAAGCCACCTGGCAAAATGAAGGATAGTGAGCAGAGTTTATTTCCACTGAATCCCCAGGGGGGCAACCAAGCCTGGCTCCTTCCTCTATAGCTCAAACGGAAAGACAATCTTGTTATCATAAACAAGCTGCAATAATAGGTACAATAGGACAAAATATTTCATCCCTCCAATCTAAAACAAATTCATCTGCAGCACTATATTTTGATCTAAAGATACTTTAACTGCACTAATCTGGTAACTAACCCATTTTTAATATCACTGTAATTATGGCATAATTATACTACAGCCAAGACAATACAAGCATGTTTATTTATAAGCCAAACATATAGCACTCTCTGCAGAAAGGACCAAAACTGAACATGATAAAATTTACCTTCATTGGGAGATGTTTTCAACTTAGTGCAAATTCCATAGACGTCTCCATAGCTTTCCTGTATCTTTCGTAATGCATCTGTGGACCTAAGCTCCATGAGAGCTCGCAGCTCTGCGAGTGTAATTCCAAAGTCTCCATCATGATTAGCTTCCTTCAAAGAGTTTTTCACACCGCTATATGCAACTGAGTTGTTTGCCATGTCGCCCATTACAAGTATAATTTATTAGGAGGAAAATGTTTCCCAAAAGAATCTAATTTTCACTTGATATATTTCCAAGATGAAAATCCTTTAAATATGAAAGTCTTTCTCAAACCAAACACTCATTGTATGACTTGGTAAAACAGCATCAGCAGCAACGATTCCCAGAGAAGTATTTTGACCTTTGGCCCATGGCTAGTTTCTTCGTATCAATCATGAGATGTGCACATCTGCAAGAAGAAAATATTTAAAAGTTAATAAAATTTTAGAGTATTATGCACATAAGAATACTTTCCAAATGTTATCAGGTAGCTAATCAAAGTACATCATTAAATTATAAAAATATTTGTGAATTATAGTCTCATGTCTTTGACATATTTTACATAAAATATCAAAGTATAACTTCTAAATAAAATTATCAAAAGACATTAGATCTTATTATTAAATTAAACTGGATTTCACATGGACTGAATTTTATGATCCCCTCAGTATTACTGTTATTAATAGTTACCATTGATGCATTTACTTTCCAAGCACTATGCTAGTTGCTATAAATTCATTCTCTCATTTAATCATCACAATTTAATCCCATGAGGTGTTACTACTCCTTATTCTACTAGGAAAAGTAAAGCTTTGAAAAATTGAGTTTTATGCATTGCTAACAAATGGCTAAAATGTCTGCTGAGCTGGACTGTCTCCAAGCCCATGTTCCTTTTAATACTTGAACCTATCTCTTTAAACCTTTCATACAGAATAGCCTCTGAAAGGACAAAAGGTACAAAAACATACTTTCATGTGGTTTCCTACAATGTTCTTTGGCCACTCTGTGACTCTACCATCTTTTGGTTGTATAAAACTATCTTCCACCATGATTTATGTCACATGTCACCTCATGTTTTCCTTTGATCTCCTATCTAAAGAAATTCTCTACCCCTTAGTCTTTTCTGCAACTCTATTTTATTTTCCTTGCCCATCCTTATCTGAAATTATCTTGTTCACTTGCTTATATGTTATTATTTTGTCTCCTTTCACCTACAGTATTGGTTCTGAGGCAGGGTTTGTCCATTACCAGATCCTAGAACCCAGAAATATGTCAGACGCATGACAGACACTAAGTTTGAGGAATGAATAGATACATTAATTTCTTTACCATACTTTCAAGTTCTCCTATTATTCTAATCTATCTAAAGATAAGCTCTCAGCTCTTCTTTCTCCATATATATTTTAACAATCATCTCAAAGTTTACATGCCCAATATTGGATTCATCTTATTCCCTAAACAGCTTCCTTCTGTAATCACCATTAACCTAATCACCTGGGCTCGAAATCATAAATCATCTTTGATTCCATCCTCTCCAGCTTCAGTCTGTTACTGAGTTTGGTTAATTCTTCCTTTGAAAAGTCTCTGTATAACCCTTTTTCTTCCTTATTTTCAAGTCCCTCTATGAGAATTATAATTGCTACTCCCCAGGTTCTTCCTCATTCTAATATCTCGTACATCCAATCCCTTGTGCATTTTGCTGTTACATTTAATTTTTAAAATAGGCATCATGCCACTATTTCTAAACCTACAGTATGAAAATGCAGTCTAATTGCTCATGTCTGTTTGCCTGCATTTTACAGATTCAATTTTTCTCCTTTCTTAAGCAATCCACCGACATCCCAAAACAATTTAAAAAAATGTTTGATGATTAGGAACTAGAAGAGATACTGGTACATGCAATTAATCTTCAGCTACGAAACTGTTATGAGAATGTTTGCAAACCACAATATATGGTCCCTGTACTTCAGCATGTATCAAAATCACCTGGAGCGCTGGTTAAATTACAGATTGCTGGGCCTCACCTCTAGCAGATTCAGTAGGATTAGGGTGGGGCTCTGTAATTTGCATTTCTATTAAGTTTTCAGGTGATGCTGATGCTATTGTTCTGGGAGGGAGTACATTGTGAGAACCACTGGACTGAAAAATGGGCTAAAAACCTGGAATTCACCAGCATGAGGATGTCTGGTTGAGGCAAGTTTGATTGCCTTGGGTTAAATTTGCAAGAATGTGATAGTTATGGATTCTGCAAGACATTTTCTTTCATTGCCTGCTTCCTCCCACTTCACAAATCTTTATGTTTGCCCAATTATTACCAATTTTATTCATCTCCTAGGCAAAGTGGGTTCCCTCCTGCTCACACATCAATTATTATAACAATCTAACTTCAAGAACTGGAGAGGTTGGTTATTTGATAATCTCCCTAAGTTTCCATATCCAAGATTTTTGGCCTGAACATTACACCAACCCTAAAATTGATTATTTAACAGATAAAATAATTAAGATTCATAAATCCATGTGCTGAGGACATGAGTTCATCTGTCTTCTGGGTTCCATAAAAGGGAATTTCCCTCAAGAACTCCCGGCCTGCTACCCTACATATTATCACTGAGATGAAATAACCTGCCTGACAGGAGACTATCCTAGAGAAAATAGACATATACAACTTCTTCACCTCTCTGCCTTTTTTTGGGAGCCAGATGTCTGCAGAACTCACGCGTTCTGGTCTGAGTTTTTACGGGTAGACCCCCAAGTTAAAAAGCCTACAACTGTTCAAAGTGCTGGAGTAGAGGTAAATAACAGGTTATGGGTTCATTATTAGAACCTCCTTGCTGTCACACAAAAACCCAATCCTCCGCCACTCTAGCTTTTATCAATAATAAAACTAGAGGGGTGGATGATGAGAGATTGTTTGGTGCGTACAATGTGTGCTGCTTCATTGATATATGTACTGAAGGTTTCTGACTTTACCACAATGTAATATATCAACGTAGTAAAACTGCACTGCAGCACATAAATATATATAAACAATAAATGGGAAAAAATAATAAAATTGATCTTTAAACTCCTATGTACCAATCTTTGTCTTTTGACAGAATTCAAACAGGAGAAAAGAGTGTTATTTTTTGGATGCCCTTTAAATTGCTCAACAATAAGGATACATGTGTGACTCAAAAAGCCATGCTCCTTCCGTCATACTGCCTCCACTCTAAGTCTTCAGGTTCATTAGGTCAGAATGGAAGTTTCTGTAGGTCACAAAACAGTCAAATAATATCAAAGGTACCAACTTATATGAAAATCAGAACTGAAGGGGCATTGTGTACATATTTGTTACTTGCCACCTCAGCATCCTTTTCCTCGCCTTTCAGCAATAGCTCCACTTTCTATTTAGGGATCTCTGCTTCCTCACTCTCCACAGAGTCTGAGCAGAGCTCATCCCATCCCCCACCCCCACCAGCCAGCCATGCTGATGACTGGTTCAGGATATGTGATGTGTATGTCACCCAACAAGAGCCAGTGGGTGGCAAGGAGACTTTTGCTGTGACTTTGGGGCACAGACTTGTTTCTTCCTACTGAACTTAAATCTGAGAGAGATGTGAAGAGCTATAGTGGCCAGCTGGTACTACAAGGGGGAAAGGCTCTGAGAATGGATCCAACAGAGAGGATATGGAGCACAGAGAGTGAGTGAGAGCAAATGAGGTGAAGGAGGGGTAGGCACGCAAATGCGCCTGTCAGTCTGGTACATCACTTGAGCCTCTGGGTTAATCGGTGACTAAAGTTTGTCTTATCCCTGATCTTTTCAGTAATTTGTCAATAAATGGCTTTTAGAGGTTGTTTTCTATTACTTTATAACCCATAAATCTTTGTTTAAATACATGATTACCAATCATGTTCAACTCCCTCACTGTTTTAAGAAAAGGAAGTCCAGGAGAAAACACCAAATGCAAACAAGCCACTTTCCAAAAGTGAACCACTTTAATTACTGATTACCTACAAATTACATAGCAGGCTGTGGCCTATATCTAGATCATCTACAGCTTCTTCTATTTTCCTCTACCTACTCTTCCACTGATCTAACTGGTTGCCTGACAAAAATGCTAAGGACAACAAAATGATTTTGCTTTTCATTTTTTAGCTACAATACGACAAACGAGATATACACTATTTGGCATTGAGGTACGACAGAAAGCAGAACATCTATCTTGCTTCTATATTTGTTCTCTAAAAGATTTTCATTTTCTGTTTGCAAAGTTTAAGAAATAGTAAGTGGAAGCTGAGGCCCCAGAGGAGGATTTTAAAGAAAACAAATACCTACTCTACGTAGGCCTCCTGCCCTACAAAACTTATCCCAGAATAAATTATCTTTGGTTAAATCATTTTTGGTAGTCTTTGAGGTATTATAAGATAGAGGTAGCTGAAGACGAGAGTTGGGCGAAAATGGTTACAGTCTTCAAAAAGGAGGGTAAGGTCGCTTCCTTACTCCATAGCAAATTAAGCTTTGCTATGAATGGGCAGGGCCCCAAAAGATGACAAAAGGATGATTATGAGATCCTAGTAATGAGTGCGGCTCACAAAAAGACAGCTTTGTTAAAAATGCAAATTCAAGTCCTTCTTTCACAGGGTCACTTGACTACTCGATCAGGGAAAAATTATATGAAAGCTATCTAGACTCAACAGCAACAACAAAAAAATCACTTATTAGAAAAACTAACAGAAATACAGAACAGCTAAGTAAATTATGAGATGAAATATGGAGCTCTAAAAATTATTATTATATAGCAACATGAGATTTCTGCAGGCAAGACAGCAAATACATGCTAATATAACTAAGTATATTAGAAACAAGAGGGACAACAAGGAAAGAAGTGTTTTTAATGCACTGTTGAGTTTCTAATTCCTGAATGATTCTAAACTTTTGTTAGTGATTAAACACCTAGAAATAGTGTTTTTCCACTCCATAGGTGACTTAAAGCTAGGTAAATCGGCAAATATATTACATGACAGAATCAAGAGGGATCTGGACAGATGGAACTGAGAGGCTAAATTTAACTGGTACAAAAGTACAGTCTCCCACATTTAATTCCAAAAACATAACTGTACAAAGATGATATATAAGAAATGCAACAGCATATATGCAAAGACAAAGGTCCAGTTTACTCAAAGCTAAATATTCATTAACTTGGTGTTAATAAGCATAATGTAAATGCTTTCTCCTCTCACCCCCAAAGTGAGAGTGTTCTTAGGCAGCAAGAACAGGAGCCAGGTATCTAACAAACAGAGGTAACAGACCTATTCTACTTTGGCTCAAACACACCTATTATGTTACAGGCTTGGCTGTAAAATAAAGATACAATTAACAGTGCACATATCATTAAATGTGTTAATACAAGTAAAACACTTTGAACTTAGCTTGACACAGCTGATATGCAGTAAATAATAAATATATTTTATTTACTTAAGAATATTTGCAGATACATTCCACAGAGAAGCCTTCCCCTACCCCAGATAAGGGGAACCCCTGCCAGCCATTTCAAATGAGTAATACGTAAAGAAATACAATTTTTAAACCTAGAGAAAAAGAAAATCAGTATATTATTGGACACACTGAAATAATTTAAGTGTTAAGTCAAATTTCTACTTAGTAATTCTACTACGTATCTCAGTAAATTTTTAAAAATGTAAGACTAGTATTCACAAATGTTCTTAATCCACGACTGGTTCTATATGAACACAAATTATCAATCTGGGGTTTTAAAGATAAAGACAGCTTATATTCATTCATTTAATGAGAATAAAAAAAGTTTCAAACTCTTAATGCTTTGGTGTTGAACTACTAGTTCATGTACAGTATCTCATAAATTAAAATGTATTTAATCTAAACTTTGACATAAGTGCCCAAAATAAAGCTTACTAAACTGGATCCAAATATACTAATATGAATACCTTAATAAGGGTAATTACTAATTTTTTAGAGTGATTAAGCAAGCATTAAATTTTATAAGTTATTAAATATAAATCAAAATAAAATACTAACTAGAAACAAATTTTAAAAGACTTCATTCTGTTAAATAATGGTTGCAAAGAAAGAATCCTAGAATTTAACAGGTGAAAGGGATTTTGAAGATCAAATCCAATTGCTCATTTTATAGTCATGAAAACCAAACATTCATAATTGTCTACTTCCAAAAAGGATAAAGATGCTTGTAATAAAAGAAAGAAGCATTATTAACTCACAAAATCATTAAATGAGTAAATGACGAAAATTTAAATCATGGCATAAACTGTTAACAATGTACAGATTTTAAGAAGGTGGCTGCTACCAAGGAAATAACTGGCATTGTACTTTAAAATGGATACTGACACCCTAACCGTTAGAGACACCATCTTATTGGCAAAGAATTAATGAATAGTTTTTGACTATAATCTTTCAAAAAAGAACACTGAAGAGATCTCACTTTCTTAGTACTTTTTTTTCTTTAACATTAAAATCAATTCCATTTCTTTTGCATACAGAGAGTAGTATGGAAAGAGAGTACTAGCCTTTATAGTTGTTTCTCACTGTATTTGCCATTGGCATTTTATTGACAATGAGAGCTGCCTCATAAATTAAGAAATCTGGCTCACACCCCACCCAACCCTCCTAGATACCAGCAGTGACTCTCAAGTCAGTGTGAACAACCTGAAACTCACCACCTTAAATAAATGTCCCTTATAGAGATTGGACAGTATACTCACTACATAACTGAGCCTAAATTTAAGGCCCAGTGCACTGAAAAATTATTTAAAGGAAAAAAACCACACCTGGTGCATCTTTGATCTCCATCTTAGCAAGTGGTATTATGATCTTTCAACCTTCCTAAAACATCACGTTCTGCAGGAAAAAAATATCCTTTTACCTGATTTACAACCTAAACATTTGAAATCTTTCAACCATTAAAATATCTTTCAATAAAAAATAATTTACTGTAAACTATTAAATATAAGTTCTTGTGTTTAACAGTTCACACTAATGGCCGAGCACATGGTCTAATATTATACATATCAAAGAGTAGATACTACGAGATTATGAATGATGGGGAGTTTTTTTTTACAAAGTTTTGACATATTAAAATTATTTCATTAAAACACTCAAAGGAAACCAAGGAATTACTCAAATTTAGTATTATTCTTAACAAAAATTATTCACTTTTTAAGGGGCTTGAAACATACACTCACATAAAAGAGCATAAAGCCTATACAGCTTGTTTAGAAAAGTAATTTCTATCAGATGAATAAAGAATAACATAAACAAGAGTAAGTTCACTAAACAGGATTTCAGCTTCATAGAACTGATAAAGCAAAAAATAAGCATTGTCTACAATGCCTGATTTAATAGTCTCAAAGGATTCATAAATGCCATCACTGTGTCTGTGTTGACTAAAATTAGTCCCACTCTCCTCAATAATTTACTTATCATCTAGTACACTCTTCCAGAGGCAGAAACTAAGTACAAGACTTTAAAGGGCAACTTATAGCTGCTGTTGGTTATAAATTTGGCATGAATACTTTACCAAATTTCTCAGGGTGAGAATCAAACAGATTAGAATAGGGGAGGCATTAATTTCTTCTATTATAGCTTTTATCACAAAGCTGCAATGATTTGTTTACTTCTCTGTCTTCCCCAGTGAACTGTAACTCAAGGTAGGATTTGTACCATTCATTTTTAACTCCCAGCACTCTCTGGAACACAGTAGGTGCTCAATGTTTATTCAACAGAAATGCTCTTGTTTGCACCATAAACTACAATCAATTTTAAAAACAGACTTTGCAAAGGGAGCAACAGCAACTCAAATAGAGCAAAACAAAACCTCATTTAAAATGATATGCTAGGTATGTTAGATGAGTTGAGAGAAATTCACAGCATTCATGGAGTTTTCAAACCTCCTTGGTACACAGGATATATCAACTCAACTTTCCTTTAAATTCTTTTAGACAAAAGAGTAACTTAAAACATGTCAGACTGTCAAATGAATTACACAACTGCTACAAGGCAATGGTTTTTAACCAGGGCCTTAGATTCTTGAGGGTATGCAAAGTAATAATACCAGTTTCAATTTCATAAAGCCAGGAGGAAATGATACATTTGAGAAATAGTTTGTTAGGGTTACCCATGCTAAATAAAAATATACCAAATTAATACGGCAATAAAGTTAGCAAGTCTAAATAATAAAGAAATAAAAATCTTATCCAGGTAAAGGCCATTTGGTAAGAAAACCCTCAAACCAAATCTAGCTATCATCCTCTCTGAAATTTGCTGTTTCCACATTATCTCCCAACTCACTAGCTGTTCAACTCATTCCAATCTAGCTGCTTCTCCTGTGCTGCACTGAGACTACTCTTCCAGGTGACCAACCAGTGACTCCTCAGATGCTTAAATCTGACGGACACATTTAGTTTTAATCTCACCTACTGGCCCCTTTGCTACTGCTAAACATTCCTTGACTCTTGAAACGTTCTGCTGCCTTAATTTCTCCAACGCTTGACTCTTGTTCCCACTACACTGTCATCATCTCTGGTTGCTATTTTCACCTCACACTGTTTGTTTCTCTGTTGGAATGGTAAGCTTCATTATAATTGTTTTTACCTGTTTTTAGTAACAGACAATGAGACTGGTTTACAGATAACAGTAAAAATTTGTTTGCATGTGAACTTAAAAGGCTTATTTGTTTCTCTCATATTTCAGAATTTTACAATTCCATTAAAATGATGAAACCATACTATAACAACCTGGCTCAGTGAAAGTGTGAGAAAACCATCCAGTTTTGTTATCCTAACCTCAAACACAGCTCCTGTTCTACCTTTAGCCTTTAGTCTATAAAGAACACCAGCTTGGTGATTCACCTCCTCCCCTGTGGGCTGTAAGATAACTATTCTGGCTTTTGATAACTGTCACGGCTAGTATATATTTATTTATTTATGCCAAACAAAGTACTTAATTAAGCAAAGTATATGATAAAATTTTAATGTGAATGATCCCGAACACAGACATCTTGAAGTTGATTATAAACATTTTTGTTTTAAGGTCCAACTGGTACCATCTTATCCCAAACATTGATGATACCTGTCTCTTGGAATTTAGCCTAATTTTGCAAGGCTGTACTTACACAGTCAAAATAAAACAATCCCTCAATTTACCAAGACCAGGATAAATATAAAAGTTAATTCAACGCACTGCAGACTTCAGTATGCGTTAGAATCACCTGAAGGGCTTCTTAAAACACAGACTGCTGGGCCTCACCCCAGTTGATCTGCAGCAATATGTGAGAATTTACATTTCTCACAACTTCTCAGATGATGGTGATATGCTGATGCCACTGGTCTAGAGAACCACTACTGTAGACAAGTATGCCCTGAACTTTAGGGAACAAACTGTTGGAATGTCATCTTGATCCAAAAGTTCTCTGATAAAAACATAAGCAAATTTCTCAAGTTCGTTACTATGTTATTTTGAATTTGCATAGATAACTGAAAGTAGACTATTTTCTAAAAATATTCTGTGAGCTGGTACTTTGAATTGCTTTGATTTTTAATACCAAGTATATTAATATTTTTCTATTTAAATTTTTGTATTACATAAAGACAGCAAATATTAATAATTTCCTTCATTCAAGGTAAAAACATGGAGACACATATTGCCACATTTTGAAATATGTTAAAGTATTTTAAACCCCTAAGAGTATTAAATTAATTTTAACAAACTTAATAGAGAACTATAATTTAGATACCTACCTTCTTCTGCTCTCCCCCAAATAAATTACACTTTGTTTTCTCCTATTCTATTGTTCTGTTTAGGCATTTTAGGAACCTTTCATCTTTACAGTAAGTTTCCCAGTTAAAAAAAAATTTAAAAAAAGCTTTTAAAAAGCTCAAAAATAAGGAAAGTTAATTTTATATAATCCTGTGCAGTTTACCAAATATATGAACATACTATATCTCCAGTTAAATATGAGAACCAAATGTTCTATCATCTTCTAGTCTCACTGGTGCTGAAATTTTCAGCTATAGTCAAAGAAGAGATTTTCTAAATTAAAACTGTGTTTTTCCTTCTGTTCTGGAGCTAGAAGGCAATATGAACACTTGAATGTCACACCAGCTGCTCTGTCAGCCTACTCAGTTCTTAAGAGCTTCTATCCTGTCAATTCACAAGAACCTACACTTAACCGCTTAAGGAAACAGGATGCTCATTATGTCACTGAAAGAGCTCACAAAAATAAAGTTGGCAATACTGAGGGAGGCATAACTCTTATCTGTAAATTTAACACGAGCTTTCTGCTTTCTTAATTAAAAACTCTAGATTTCAAGGATGATCTATCCCAGTATTTGAACTGAATACAGAACTAGGTGCAGTAGACACTTTCCCATCTTTATCCCCTTTTTATTTACATATTTTGATAGTTGATGATCTTCTGCAATTTCCAACTGTGATTATTAAAGAACAGCTCAGTAAATCAATACTCACTTTTGCAACACATTCAAACACTGTGGCTGAAAACTAAAGTAAGCTACATATAAAGAGGATGTAAGACAAGAATTTGATCTCTGGTTAACTCACCAAAGTGCAAACAATATGAATAATAGGGATGTACTGAACCGTAACCCACTCCATCACATCATGTGGATGATCCTTCAAACTCTCTGGTTTTGTACATTCCTGACCTTCATTCTAAGACTTTGTACTCTGTTATTCAAGGGCAGAGCTGCACATTAAAGTCATCATCACTTGGAATCACTCTATTTTCAACATTTCCTCCCCCATACAACTTATCTCCCTTCTTTTCTCTTCACTTCTATGTCTACATTCTGACCTCCAGGCTCACAAGCAGTCAGAATCTCTTCTGATTAACACTGGCCTCCCTAAAAAAGCTAACTCCCTAATGGTCAGCAACTCCAATTTTGCTCTTATGTCTCACTTGCTCTGTATCCTCCTACTATACCCAGCTGGTTAATCAGCTACCCCTGAATAAACAGACCATCTGGCTGAGCAATGTTGGTAAAATTTTAAAAACCGAGTTCTTAGTTCCATTAGGAACTTATTTTTCTCAGTCATATATGATCCACGGACACACCTCTAATTTTCTATCATGTTCCTCTTTCAATTCCAAGTCTTTCTGAAATTATTCCAGCTTTTGTCTCCACCTAGGTTACTCAAGTCACTCCAAGACCTTACTTCCTTGGTTGCCACTGCAAGCCACTGCCACTTCAATCCCCTTTCTATTGAATCTCTCGCTTAGCCTAGCCAGTATTCAGATATATTCTACCACATAAAAGACCATGTTTCTGACTTGACGCTTCCCTGCCCCCTACCAAAAGCATGCCTTCTCCTGGATTTTGATAACCCATCAAGTTATCCTTTTTCCTCTTTTACCCCACTTTTTACAAAGATCTATCTTGAATGCTTCTTCCTGATCACCCACTCTCATCCTGACCCTGGCAAACTTGATCCCTGTTTTTGTCCACACATGACTGAGATGGCTGTCTATGGTGATTAATGGTCTCAGGCATTTTCTCAGCCCTCATCCTCCTCTATACTTCCGTGTCATTTGACGGTATTCAGGTTATTGTGTAACTGAGAGAGGAAAAACATGAAGTTTTCAAAAGCTC
Organism: Avahi laniger; assembly: GCA_963575035.1. Classification (NCBI taxonomy): domain Eukaryota; kingdom Metazoa; phylum Chordata; class Mammalia; order Primates; family Indriidae; genus Avahi; species Avahi laniger. Next base: position 23,428 of record CAUYSK010029354.1, on the reverse strand, counting down.
TAGACTTCCTAATTCTTTGCTAACTGTTTAATACAGACAATGGAAGTCATTTTATAAGACTAAAGAGATCTGCATCATCTTCTGAGAATATCAAAACATGTTAATTTCCTTTCTTAGCAATTGCAGAAGGTAAAATGAATGAACTAGGAAAATGATGAGGATTACTTACAAGACGGTAATGGAAACTGGACAACATCTAGCCTGTAAGCATTTCCCTTCTGGAGAGGTCTTCAACAGACTACATACATAACAGATCAACAGAAGAGGTGTGGATATTGACAGCATCAGCATGGATGTACCAGATCAGTATTCCTCCTCTTACCCATTTGTTCTGGTATAGCTCTCAGATTCTCCACCTCCTTTTTTTCTTTTTGGACAAGTTTCAAATAATAGTCTCCTGCTGTCATACTGAGAATTTTCCCTAATGAAAGCTGGCCTATTCCCTTTGCCTTTCTATTAACTGCTTCAAGGAACAATTAAAATATTCTTACTCTGACCCTGTGGCATGGAATTAATATATTTCTATTTCTATCGTCTTTTAGAGCCTCTACAACGTGTTCTATATGTATTGTAACTCCTTGTGTACATAGCTTCCTTCCTATTAAACTGTAAGTTCTGAGGGCAAGATGATCTTGTTCATTTCTGTATCTCCTAGGGACCATTCCAGCAACAGCACCTTGTCCAGAGAAATTACTCAACACAGGGCAACTGAACTGAACTGGAGAACAATGTGGCAATGCCAATGAAGACAAACAGCAGTCCTTCAGGAAGGCCCATCTCAGGTGCCAGTAAAAAGACTGTCAATCCCAAAGAAGCAAAGATTCTTTCAGCACTCAAGAGGACATCTGCCCCAACGATGAATCCTAACTAGGATGATGGCAGGTCCACAGCTTCTTAGATTTCACTCCAGCACTTTCCTGCACTAGCTGAGTGATGCCAAGCAATTTACTCAGTTATTTCAGATTCCTCATTTGTAAAATGGGGATAATACCATCTACCTCATAATTTTTGAATGGATAAAGTAAATTTACAAATGAACTATCTTAGACTTATCCCAATGTCTTAGAGCCAGTGTCTGGCACTTAATAAAATGCACTCAATAAATTATCATAAGTGTTATAATTAGCAGTAACACATTTTTAATTAGTTTCCCATAAACTGTTATATTTAGCACATATAATGCTTAAGTTAGGCTGGCAATACCTACAGAAGGCTAACAATACATATTTGTTAACAAAAATACTTAATTCAGTATTTGAATGTGATGTCCTTATATATGACATCAAATAGTATTTAAGAATTAAAAATCAAGAGGACATCTATAATTTTCTAACAGTTAATCTCCAAACTAGATTGGCCCACTTTAAAAAGACAGAAGAGTTACATTCCAGTGGGGGAAAAAGGTATTCTTCCAAAATTAAAATGAGATGATTAACTGTTTAAGATTGTTAGGGACTTAAAACTAACGATAAGGAAAACTGAATACCAAATTGGAGAACTCTTCGTGATATAATATTCAAAGGGAAAACACAGAAATATATCTATCCAGTGACTATGATGTAGAATTCATATACTATAAATGGGTAAGAACCAAAAAACAGGAAGGGGAAATTAGCTAATCTTCTAGAAAACCAATCCAACAGAATATTTTCTAAATAATAATAAAAATAAATAATGAGTTTTAAAAATAAATAATAAACGCAGATTATTTCCTAAATGCTTTGGATGTTATGTGTGCAAAATAAAATTGAAGTTTTATTTTTTCTCTCAATTGTCAGGCATTCTGACTTTGATCTATCAGCAGTACAATGAAATTCTAGAACGACAGAAGAAATATGTCACCCCTGGTACTGAGCCACAGTACCCTTACCAAAACTATGAGCATTTTAAAGTTAATGCTTATGACCCAGTATATCATCAACAGAACGTATACTGAGCAGCAAACGCTGCTTTAACAATCTTAATAAATTTAATAATAAATGCACAGTGTAAGCTATCACTTAAAGAAGTAAAAGTAATCGTTCATATGGTCAATGGTGGCCTCAGCAAATAAGTGACTAAATGTAAAGAGAAAAGGAAAAATGATACACTACACAAAAGACACATGCACACAAAGAAATGAACCTTTTCAGAACCTGATCGCAGGGAAAGAAGTATAATAGTACAGGCCTTAGGCATTTAAAAAGAAGCCTTTGGACCTCATCAACTGACTTAGAACAGGAACTGTTGGGATCATCTGAGAGAAATTAAAATTTAAAATCATTGTATTAGATACATTAAGCCATATGACGCTGCCATTTCTGTAGATGAAAACCAGGAGAATATCAGCAACTTCAAATCGTTCAATCTAATATAATGGATTGTGCAGAACATTCAAAATGAGCATCCTAGAAAGAGCAAAATGGAACCCAGGACTCAAGATCTGACATTAGGTAGACTAAGTCACTTTAACTCAATAGGAAAAAGAGCATTTAAGAGTCAGAAATGGGCTGGTCAACCAAGAATACATAAGCAAGGACAGTCATCAGCAAAGGACAGTCAACAGAAAAGGAAAAGAAAATGTGGCCTTGGGGCAGAGACCTATGGCCTTCTGAATCCTTGAGTGCAGCCTTTTGCTGGAATCCAAATTTTACAGAACAAATCCTTTTAATAAAGAAATTTGTTCTGTGAAGTTTGGATTTGGTCAAGGGGCCACAGTGTGGCTGTGCAGGCTCTGTGCTAAGCAATTTACAGTACTGTCTACATGGATCATTTCACCTAATCCTCCCAATACCCTGTGAACAAGGTACTAAAACCAACCCCAATTGCCAGATGAGGTACCTGGTATTTAAGAAAAGCCCAACTCCATCACACATTCCAAACATACCACTCGCTCTGCCTGACATACTCACTAAGCAACCTCCTAATTATAATGTGGTTTCCATGTGGCAAATCTACAGGGAAGAGAGATGTGCTAGACAAGACTTGAGAGTCTGTTTCCCAAGGCAATTTTATTTTTTTTTACTATAAAATAATAAATTGATAGTCTGATTTTTGTATCAATCTCATAAACTTTAATATGCCCTGATCCAAAAAAAATCAAGAGTTAAGAGTGCAGACAAATGTTAGTTTCAGAGCCTGCAAGTCTCAGACTCTTTATCACAGTAAATCTACCAAGGAATGCAATCTCCATCCTCTGAGGTCTCTTAGGGGACAGCAAGTGTCCTTTCCACCAAGAGAGGAGATACCGCAACATCATCATTAGTAATCTCTTCCTTTTTGAAATCTCTGGAGTACAAAGAAGTGACAATGAAGGGACAAAATTCTAACTCTGACTCTGCTGTGCTAGCACTTAATCCTGAGCAAATTATTCTATCTCTCTTGGTCTTATTTTTCTCATAACAGAGGGGCTGGGCCCAATGTCCCCTCTCCACTTTCTGCCTTACCCCACCACTACCTCCACACCCATCACAGTAGAGTCTAGGGTCTTCTGCTCTTATCTCACTAGGACCCACAGTTACAACTCTAGATTTATGTTTATAAGCACTACCTGTACCCCTCATTACCTGACTACTGTGGATCATGTAGAGTCTAGTGTGACATTTGTATATACTTCAGGTACTGAAAAGCTGTGCCCTATCTGAAAGACCCACATGCAATTCAATAGTCATAGGTTTGGAATTACAACTGGATATCAGCATTTTCCTTTCCAAGTTTTGCCTCTTGCTTCCACTTAGTTGACCTATAAAACTTTACTTTCAAGCCTCATTTATCTCTCATCTCCAAAACCTTGACAGTAATCTAAGTTTTAGTCCTAATCTCATACTTGCACACTCTACTCCTATTACCAATTCCCAAATTCCTGTAGACCAGACTTCCAAACATAGTATGTTAACAGCTATGCTGTGAAAAAGGTGAAATAGGTTTCTCCAGCCAGATACTTTTCAGGGACCTGCACAAGAATCTACAAGAGGGAAATATATGTAGCATTTCCTGAACTTATTTTTAACTACTCTCCTTTTTTCCATGGAGCATTTATTAATATCTCAGGAAATTAGTGTTTCACAGAACACTTTAGGATATGCTGCTCTTGTCTTTCCTATTTCAAAGTATCCACCACTTAAGTGCAAAAACACCTCTGATTTATCACTCTCTCCCCAATATCCAATCAGTATTTAAGTTCCTTCTCCCAACTTATCACATCTATCCTTTCTTTCTATTCCCTCCGACATCACTGAATTTCAGATTGTGTCATACATTAGAGGTACAGATCCTACCTATGTCAGATATGTTGCTATCGACACCTCAAGACCATCATAAGGACTAAAAGAGAATGAATGTGATATCACGAATACTGTCTCTTTCATAAGGATCCAACATTTCTCCCTGAGAGTTAGTTGGAAATTGTTCTTTACAATGTCAAATTTTAATCCAAAGCTTATCTCCATGATAAGGGCAGGACTGGTCTTATACATACATCAGCCATGACTGGGAACTTTTAAATGAGGTAAATAGGAAATGCAGATAATATGAATATGGTATGAGTAACAACAGTGGTACAGGGGGTGTCACAGCTAGCACTGGGTCATTATCCACTCCAAAATATCAGGAGGTATAGAATAGTATCAGTTTACAGCTTATTCAGATTATTATACAGCTTTAAAGATTATTCAAGCATTTAAAGTTAGGCTTTTCTAACTCTTTATATCTGTATATTGCATACCTCAACTAACCTATAAGTTCCTGACAAGATGAAGGCTGCCATTCATGTACATTTATTGCTCAGTCACTTACTGACATTAGCATGAAAAGACCAGGCATTCAAATATTTGCTCACTCAAGGTATATCAGAGTGCTAGGTGGGGAGCAAGACACAATCAACCCTGTCTCCGTGGAACTTAATTGCTTTGGAGATATCTACCTACCTATGAATGAAACTACTAATTATACAATTATTAAATTACAATTGTGGTAAGTATACACTGGTTGATTCTTTTTAATCTTTGGTTGTGCACAGTTTAGTAAAAGGGAGAAAAAAAGTGGGCATGAAGCTCATAAGGGGTTCAAAACAGTGTGTGATTAGAGCCTTTTGGAACTGGCCAAAAAATGTAAGAAATTTGGAGGAAGACAGGAATGGGTAAGTGGGAAACGTTTGGCCATGAGGCAGTATTAAAAGTAAATTCTTTGAAAATGTGTCTACATTAGAGAACACACTTCAGACTACTACCTCTTTGGCTTGTTGCCAAATGTAAATGAAAACCCACCCAATTTTGAATCGTTACTATATAGAGAGTACAAGGCTGACAGTTTTACATAAAGTGAACGATTATTATGATGATGGTGATAACTGCTAATATTCACATAGTGTTTTGGTTTACTGTATGGCCATATGAGATTGGCACTATGACTTTCCATTTTACAGTAGAGGAAACCGAAGTCAGGCAGGTTAAGTAATCTGTCCGAGGTTACATAACCACTAAAGGGCAGAGCTGGATTCACACCTAGGCAGTAGGGTTTACTCCTCACCACTCTGTCTTTCCGTGTATGTACATGGAGGCATGGCACCTGATCTCTCGGAGATCATCATTTGGGAAGATACTACATATAATTAAAAAGACAAAATTTACAAAAACAGAATACCAAGTAAATGTGAACTATTGTCCACGTTACTGCAAACACTGGCCATTACAGAAAGTGTACTTGCTTGAATCAGATATTTGAGTTCTTATTTGAGTTTCTGTAAGGTAAATCAAAATCTAAAAAGTTCTTACAGGTATCCCAGAAGCTCTTGGTGAGGAGAGGAGAGAGAATTGTTATATATTAAGAAGCTGTCATTAAAATTCCTGGGAATTTTAATCCTGAAGTGTCCTGTGTTTTAGAGATCAGAAATTTTCATTATCATCAATATTTACTGAAGCTCATTACATGAAAAGCATTGTATTACACTACAGAAATACAAAGAGGCTAAAAAAGGGAAAAGGTCTGTCCAGTCTCCAATCCAAGAAGATAATTCTTCATTAAAAATGGACTAGAAAACCTCAATTTGTTCTAGCAATATGCTTATGCTTTTCACAATTATGACATAAATGTAACAATATACAGGGAATCATATTATATAAATGTCAATTTGTCTCTTTCAAAGTTACAGTATTCAAGACAGGCTGATTCATCTCTTCTGAGGGAAGACCACTTGTATTTTGAAAGCATTACTATAGTTTCTTATTCTTTTAAAATTATTATTTTGAACTTTGAGAATATATGTTTTTGCTATACTAGCAATAACAGTAAGACTAAGAAAGACTAAGAAGGCCATTTTTTAACCGTACAGTATGTGCTCTAACCCAGGCAGGCACTTAAATGTTCGTTAAATGTACTGTTTTATTATAGTGTTAGAAAAACCATGCGAATATAAAATTTGCACCTTCTCCATATATTGCTGTTATGTAACTTACAACTGAAGCAATTAAGTGTTTTTACCACATTCCAGAAAAGTGACCGCTACAACTCAAGTTTAAGACCACCAAAATATTTCACATGATTCAATCACAGGTTACCATTACACTAAAACAGGTAAGAAAGGAGTCCTTTCTAGACTGTCCCAGATGCCATTACAAATCCACTGGTAGGTGTGCTGTTAATTTTCTGGGGAAAGACACTGCTTTTACTTTAAAGTTCTGACAAGCCAGGACTTATATTTAACTATCGTTATTTTCAAAACAAACAGTGAAAGGTTTTCAGAAAATAATGTTACTGAAAGAATATTTAACACATCTATTTAGGCCAGATGAATTTTTTTCTTTTTTACAACCTCAGAAATTTGTCATCCAATGTTTCCTCATTCAGGGAAATAGGTTAACTATGTCTAATATTCAAAACACAAAAATCAAGCTGAGGTTGGGGGTTAGGGAAAGAAATGCAAGTGATGGAGAACCTCCCAATTTCCTTTCTCCCATCACAGGAGCTCCTGAGAGGTTCTGAGGACAGATTATTGGGTTAAAATCAAAGGTTTTCTATTTACCCTCAACAATAAATATTTCCTAAATTCACTTTGGATGCAAAGAGCCATAGAACACATTGTAAAAGATATTAAAGACAAGGTTTACACAACTCATGGTTGGTAGAATTATTAGTGATATATTTTGTTAGACTTTGAACTGCATATGCCTTCAACAATCACTTAAAAATTATAATATCCTAGAAAAAGTCTGAAAAAGCATAGCATTTACTATATTGCAACTTTTAAATGAGAAGAATGCTTCTACCATTGATTTAATGTAGGTACCATCTGCATTAACAGGATAATAAAGTGGTACACAAAATATAGTCTTCCCTAAGTGAAGACACAGATTTTATTTAAGAGTATAAAAATTGCAAATAGCTTACTCATTTTATAGCTGTTTGCCACATCTGCATAAAACAAAACTTTCTGGCTCCTACATTCTTACAAGATAATTATCCTTCTAAAGTCCCATTCTAAGCCCGGGCGTGGTGGCTCACACCTGTAATCCTAGCACTCTGGGAGGCCGAGGTGGGAGGATTGCTCAAGGTCAGGAGTTCAAGACCAGCCTGAGCAAGAGTGAGATCCCATCTCCTCTAAAAATAGAAGAAATTAGCTGGACAACTAAAATACATAGAAAAAATTAGCCGGGCATGGTGGCACATGCCTGTAGTCCTGGCTGCTCGGGAGGCTGAGGCAGAAGAATCACTTGAGCCCAGGAGTTTGAGATTGCTGTGAGCTAGGCTGACGCCATGGCACTCTAGCCAGGCAACAGAGTGAGATTTTGTCTCAAAAATAAATAACAAAATGAATGCCCCATTCTAAAAAACAATTCTAATTTCCAGATTTACAAAGCAGACTTCTTTATTGCTATTGTTATAGAACACATAAAAAAAAAGGGAGCCTTTTTTAGAGTGGCAAATCACATTCTCTCCGTAGAAGAAAACTCTGCAGGAACCAGTATTCATCACGGATCAAAAAAAAATTCAGAAGTTACTCTCTCTTAAAAACAAAAACCACCACCAAAAAAGCCAATCATAATGTTACCCTGAAAAGTATTTCATGATTTTAAAGATTAACAACTACTTTGTATATTCAATAGTGCTGGGAAAGTAACACAAGGATCAGCAGATAGAAGCTTCCTTTATCACTGCCAAATGATACTGAATACAGACCCTGCAGGATACTAAACACCTAGTATTTTACATGGATCTAGGGCCCAGCTTTTGAGGTACTCCTATGCAGAAGCCAGCTGTTTTGAGTGATTTATCCACAGGAGTTTAATTTCAATTGTGTGCTGGGAAGTGGGAGGCAGTGATTATACCTTCCCCCAAATCTTTCTAGCACACTAATGAACATTTTAAGGAATAGTCTCCAACTGAGATTAATTTGTCCTTCAAATATTCTCCTCTTAACTCACTAATGGCAATATCTGATTCACCACACTTTAAATGGAAGAACACAAGACCAAGCTTGTAATGAAACTTATGTTTTACTCATTTTATGACTGAAAATGCCACAGAACAAACGTACCCTTCCCTGTGTCCTCCTTTACTATCTTCAAACTGTACTGGAAGTAATACTACTACTTACTTTCATGAAAATACATGAACCAGTTCCTTCAACTCTTTTTTCACTTGCTTATTTTTCCTACTATCAAATCTCATACCAGTGTTCTTTTCTTCTTCTTTGTAGTACCAGAAAATCAGGTGTGGCTATTCAGAATTTCACCAGTAGTAGAATATCAATTAAATTATATGTTCATTTTTTTAAATCAAAAACCTAAATGAAGACATAAAAGACAATTTTCAAATACCACAACTAGGGGAGAGCTCATATACCAGATGGTAGGCTACACGTTCAAAGAGTGGGACATAGAAAGAAACAAACGAATTTTACAAATACTAAACTCTGCCTTTGGATTTCTTGGGGCGGGGGTGGAGAGTTGGGGGTGGAAATCATAAATAAGTACTGAATGAAAAAATCTTCAAGAAAAATCTTGGGGTTTAGGTTCACTACAAACTCAGCCTATGACTGCCTGTATTAACACTTACATTAAGTAGGGAAGGCAGCAATAGATCTTCAAAGTTTTCTGAAGAAAACTAAGGATAAAAAAATTATTTGCCTGAATAGGTCTTTGATGCTGAGACAACCCTGGCTAGTTTTGGGGAAGGTTGAATGCAAGACTTGAAAGCACCAAAAGAAGATCTCTTTTTGCGTGGGTCAAAGCTTAAGGCAGCTTTAGGGGGCAGTCACATCTGCAGAAATCTAAATTCAGATGCTCCAAGCACAAAAATCATCCTCCTATTTAAAAACAAAAGCCATCTTCCTATTTTCTTGGCAACTCAAACAGAAGTACACGTAAATGCAATTCTTTGTTAACTAATTTGTGGAACTGAACATTGAAAAAAAAATTTTTAAAGGTAACTGGTTATAAACAACTTTCCCAGTTACAGAAGGGAACTATTATGTGTTACCCTTTATACTGAAATCTTCCTCCTCAAAAAAAAGTTCACTCTTACAGCCCATTTATCAGAGACAGTCAAAACACAAAAAAGTTATCACCAGGTACATGCCAAGCTCAGCCTAACTGGCCTTTAACTTTCACTGAAAGAAGTGGAGTGGGGGTCGGGGAATACATCATTGTTCTTATCTTCTCAATAATGAGAGATATTATAACTGAAATAAAAAAAAATCATACAGACTGGCAAAAATCTCCATTCAGTCCTTAGAATTAGTGTCTACTGTGTGCCAAGCAATATCTTAGAAACCTAGAACTCAGTGGTGAACATGGCCATATTCCTGCCCTGATGACCTTGAATTCCAATTTATCTGTGTCCCCCATCTATTTCCTAAGAATGAAAAATACCTGAAAGAAGGGCAGTATGTAAGGGAGGGGCTCCATTTTTGTGAGGATGAAGAGGAGTATTTGAGAGTCTCAAACTATAACGAGGACGTAGCCTCAAGAAGGTATGGGGAAAAAGCATTCCTAGTGGAGGGAACAGAAGGTTCCAAAGGCAAGGAACAAAGCTGAAATGTCCAAAAGGGACAGAAGGAAGGCCAATGTAGCCATTGTAAAGTGCACAAGCAGAGGCCAGTTAGGCAGGGAGTTGGGAGAGTTGGAAAGGGCCAGATACTGAGGGGCTTATTAGACCATGGCAAGGAGTTTCAATATTATTTTAATTACAATGTGATATGGTTGATTTGTGCTTTATGATTATTCTGGCTTCTGTGAAAAATGGACCAAGGTGGAGGTAGGGAATGAAGCTGTAACTACTTTTATCCATTTTTCTTGTTTGGCAAGAAAATGAAATCACAACAACTCCAAACGGTGGAGAATTCAAGGGTACTGTATCAAGCAAAATAATCAACTTCCCAACTGCCCCCTACTTGTCCTGCAAGGTAAGAGTCCATGTAAAATACTTTTAAACACTGACTGCATCCATGAAATAATGAAGAGAAACAGGATGATTGGTGACCAAAAATAAAAGTGACTAACATATTGCCTTTTAAAAAAAAAAAAAACCCATACTGCAAACCATAGTGATTCCACAATAAAAAATAATCTCTGTGGAATACAGAAGGATTAAATGATATTTTTTAAAGTGGCCATTTGGCCTCCATTTCATGTGTTTTCTAGTGGATGGAGAAAGAAGAACCTGCCAGCGAATGACAATGAGAGATGCTCAATGACTAATAGGCCTGCAAACTAAGCCTTATTTGTAAATCTCACTTCTATGCTGTTATTCATGTTATTTACCCTCCCAAAATGACTTCTTTGCTCCTTAAATTAGTCTGCTGCTGCTGGAGAAAATCAAAAGTGGTAGGAATGGTCATCCACATAGTGATGACCAATATTTAGACCTGGTGATTTCTCCAATACTTAGACAACAGGATGCCCTCTGGACATGGGAAACAGGAAGCTATTCTGTGTGTCTCACTAACATGCATCAAGGGATGCCTTGAGAAGCAATTGAACCTGTATGCTGCCAGTAAAGTTCAATTTCAGCCATGCAAAAGTCAAAATCATTTTCACATAAAGCTTTAAAATTTAAACAAATAATCCTGAAGGGATATTTGCATCTTATTCTCTAAGGATTTCTCATTCACATATTTACATGCATACTAGGTGTTAATCATTGTGGTGGTCAGTAGCTGGGCATTCAATAAAGTTCAGTGCTTTGTGAAATTAGGTGTTTTACAGCACTCACATAAAGTTCTTTTGTTATTGAAGCAACTAACTGGTAACATCTACACTTATGTTTCCCATTTTATATCGTTACTTCCATGCTTTCTTGTACTTGGTCTCTACCCCAGAGTAGATCCAAAGCTGCCTAAGGCATTAAAATAATTCCATGTTCCAGGCTCTCAGAAAAAGATAAACATTAGAGTAACTTTCAAGCCTGTTTTTACACAGCCAAAGCTAAAGACTTTTTTTTTTACGTTTTTAAAGGGTTAAAAATAAATAACACACAACAAAGACTCTATGTGTCAACAAAGACTAGAATACTTAATATGTGACCCTTTATTAAAAAAAAAAAAAAAGTCTCCTTAGTCCTGATCTAAGGCAAGCAGTTCCCAAAAGCAACTCTGAATCCAAATCACAGAAAGAGCTTTAAAAATACAGAGTCCTAGGCCTCACTCCATACCAACATAATCAGTCTCTAGGACTAAGATCTAAGAATCTTAATTTTAAAAAGCTCTTCTGAAACTTTTGCATCAGGAGGATAATGGCATCAGCCTGAATCCCAATCTGTCTCCCTAAAAAGCACAGTATCACAAGAAGTGCAAATAAAACCACACATGACCTCCAATATTAATAGGAGACAGAATGCCACAAACTTCAAGTAGACAAATGTCAAAATCCAACAGAGCTCCCACTGCCTCTGCAAGTCTGTGGGTGCATAGCAGGAGAGGGGAGCCTGAAGAGACTATGAAAAACAGATGAGAAGACCAAAGGACACAGATGAAACACAGAAAAAAATCACTGACAGAGAAAGGAAGTCCAAACCCAAGTGCCAAAACACCGAACACTGGAATTTGGTAGTTCACAATATCAGTAAACAGAAGATTCAAAGGGAACAGCAAAAGACAAGGTAGCCCTGAACAAATAAAAAGACATTCTTTGTTCATGATTAGGACTTTTCAACATCATTAAGATGTCAGTATTCACTAAGTTAATTTGTAAATATAATGTAAGCCTAATAAGAACAATTTTTTTCCTAAAACTAGACAAGCTTATGCTAAAGTTCCTACGGAAAAAGAAATACACAAAAATAGTCAAGAAAGGAAAGGACGCAAAGGAAGAACTATGAGGAAAAGACTAGCTCTACCAGATACAAAAACATAAAGTTCCTGTGAACAAAACAGCGTAGTAGCGATACATGAAAAGACCAATGTACTGAAATAGAAAGTCTAGAAACAGATTCAACTACACATGGAAATTAATATATGACAATGGTAGTAACTCAAATCACTTATGAGTGAGGGGAAGCAAAGATGAACTTTTCCACAAATTGTGCTGGGACTACTGAACAGTCACTTATACAAAGATAAAATTAGATCTATCCATTCCTTATACTACATAAAAATAAATTCCAAAAGGAAGAAGCGAAACTATACAAGAACTAGAAGAAAACATAGGTGAATCTCTCTGTAACTGGAGCACAGGTGAAGGTTTTCTTACTATAACTTAAAATTCAGAGGCACTAAATAAGATTGATATATTTGACCACAAAATTAAACTTCTACATGGCAAACCACAACATTAGCAAAGCTGAAACAGAAGTAATAAATTTGGAGAAAAATCAACAACGACATAGAAAATAGGGCTAATTTCTCTACTATATTAAAAACATTTTTTTTAAGTAGAGAGAAAAGAGAATCAAATATTCCCCTCCCCAAAAAGAACAAAAGTCACAGACAATTCATCAAAATATAAAAATAGCCCTTTAAAAATAAGAACAATGTTCAAACCTTACAAGAGAAATGCAAACTAAAACAATGTTGAAATACATCACTCACCAATCACAATAGTAGAAATTCAAAATCTGGAAAACATACTGTTTGGCAAGGCTTTGGGCAAACAATCAACTCAGCAATGTACCCAAAAACGTCATATGGCAGTTTCAAAATTTAGTTGCCATTTTTTTTTTTTTCACATGCTTACATGTAGAGAAGTATAGTCTATATTCCTAAGTTTGAATCTGGGCAGATTCGTGACTGCTCTAGCCAATAGTGTACCACAAAAGCAACATTATGGGGACTTGAAGCTAGGTGACAAAAGGTCATGCAGCTTCTGCTGGTTTTCTTGGAACACTCACTCTTCTGATACACACTCTCAGAACTCAGCCTCCTAAGTCTGTGGAAAAGCTTAAGCTATATTGAGAGGCCATGAGTACATGTTTGGTTGACAATCTAAACTAAGCCCAACACTAGTCATCCCAGCCTAGGTACCAGATATGTGTGAAGTCAACATATTATTCTAGCCCCAAACTATTCTAGTCACCCAGCAGTCATATAAGACTTCTCAACAAAAGCTCCAGACACTGTGGAGGAGAGACAAGGTACACCCTGCTGTCCTCTACCCAAATTTCTGACCAAGATTCCAGGAGCATAATAAAACACTGTTTTACACAATTAAGTTTGAGATTGTTTGTTATGCAGCAACGGATAACCAGAACATGGAAAATCACTATGGAAAGGAATCTGACAATAGCTAATGAAACTACATGTTAATTTATCCTTCATCCCAGCAATCTCAGTTCTGGGAATTTACTCTGAAGATAAACCTTAGCAATATGAAAATACATAAGAAGAAACTTATTAATTGTAGTATTATGTATAACTTCAAAATGTTGTAAACTAAATGTCCAAACACAGGAAAGTGGTTATATATAGAATGGCACATAGAGCAGAATACTACACAACTGGAAAAAAGAGCAAGGATAATATCTACGAGCCAATATGGAGGAATTTCTAAGATATAACAAGTGGGGGACAAAAGCAAAGTGCAAAGCACATGCCACCTTTTGTGTAAGTAAGGAGAAACAAGAACACATGCATAAGTGTATTTATTGTGGGGAAAAGGAACAAAGAAAGAATAAACCAATAAACATGAAAAGTTGGTTACTTGTAAAAAGAATAGGGATAGGAAGAGTAGAAAAAGAACAGGACTGAGAATTGAGTGTATATTTTTTGTGTGTGCAGTTCTGACTTTTGGAAGCATATTAATGTTGTACATATTCAAAATATAAAATTAAACTGGGCATGGTGGCTCACACCCATAATCCCTGCACTTTGGAAGGCAGAGGCAGGAGGATCGCTTGAGAAACAGAGTTCAAGACAAGCCTGAGCAAGATAGCAAGACCCCGTTTCTACAGAAAACAGAAAAATTAACTGGACATGGCAGCATGTGCCTGTAGTCCCAGCTACAAAGGAGGATTGCTTGAGCCCAGGAGTTTGAGGTTGCAGTGAGGTATGATGATGCCACTGCACTTTAGTCTCGGCAACAGAGTGAGATTCTGTCTTAAAACAAAACACACACACACATGGCTGGGGTAGAGAAACTAAAGCTAAATGCAACATAAGTCAATGAACCACACTGATTTTCAAATGAATAAAATGATCATTTTGAAAGAGGGATGGGAGAAAACCTTCTGCAAGGAACTTTTAGATACTATTATTTTGACTATATAAACCTAGTCTGACAGGAAAAAAGGAATGTAAACAAATCTTAAACTTTTCTTAATGCTTTGGTTTTTTCACAATGGCATGGCTGCAGTTCTCAAACTACATCGTGTGTACCACAGGACTGAGCGAAGAATTAAAAGTGTTGATGTTGGAAGCTATAGTTCTCACTATGGAAGAAAGAAGACAAAACTGGGATGGGGGAAGGCAGGGAAGAACCATGTAAACTGGACTGAAATTGGAGCTTATCAGTATGAATTCATGATTTCACATATATTTATATACAGCCATACAGACATGTACATGTCTGTACGCTTCTCAGAATACAAGGACCTCTAAGGATTCGGGAAATACTGGTCATTCACATGTGACTATAAAACAAATCAGGACTGTTTGAACACCCAGTTAAAATCAGCCACACCAAGAGTAATTTTTAAAGGAAAAAAGCTGGTTATTTTAGAGCATGTAACACAGAGCTTTATGTTTACACTCTAAAATTTGATCTTCTTTTTTGGTTCATTTAGTATTGGACAGAGGAGGGAAACTTGGCTTCTCTCCCTCTCTCTCCCTTTTGCTTGTCAACCCATAGTAATCTTAATTGGGACTCCCAGATTTCTGGCTAGTAGTACTAGTGATTTAGCTTTCTCTTAGAATTTTGTTGACCAATTGTTTATAGTTATATTTCTATGGGAAAATTTGTTTTAATCTCTAAATCAACAAAAAAGAAATTCTGGAGCACAATCCAATTTCACTCACTGCTTAGACTTTAAACCCAAAAAGATTCAGTAAATTTTAAATTCTGAACTTCAGGCACCTCTCTACCTAATTTATATTTTTCACTATAGCCTCTGCCTTTGCCCTATTTTATTGGGAGTGTCTCCAAATTGATAGATACAATTTAATAGAATGGTCAGGAATGCCTCACCAAGAGGGGGATATTTGACTAAAGATTGGAAGGAGGTAATGAATATTCTGGGAATTAAGTTTCTTAAAAATAAAGTCTAAAGTCAATTTTCCTCCCATAACAGACAACAAAAGTGCCTGTTTTTAATCTCCACTCAAAATATCTAACTCACTGAACTGAGAGTAAACCTAACTGTGGGTAAACTAAATCAACGTGTGCTCAACATTCCCGCTGTGTTTTCTATTTCCCACTGCAATGCCCCTCATCCCCCATCCCTCCCTTTGGCATATTCTTTACCAACTTCCCTCAATCCAAACAGTAAATATGACATCAATGATTCTCACAGCATCGTCCCCAGACTAGCAGCTTATTAGAGATGCAAATTTTCAGACCCACTCCAGACTTATTAAATCAGAAATTCTGGGGGTACTGCCTCACCAAACTTGCAGGTGGTTTTGCTGCATACTAAAGTTGGGGAACCATGTTCTAGTTGACTAGATTACAAATTAGCGTGAATTTCTTTATCTGCTGGTATGGACTGACTTGTGTCTCCCCCAAATTCCTATGTTAAAGCCTTAAGTTCCAATCAGATGGTATTTGGCAGTAAAGCCTTTAAAGAGGTAATTAAATGTTAAATGAGGTCCTATGGGTGGGACCCTAATATAACAGAACTGGTGTCCTTAATAAGAAAAGGAAGAGACACCCAGCAAAAAGGCCATGTTAGGACACAGCAAGAAGAAAGCCATCTGTTAAGGCAAGGAGAGAAGTCTCAGGACAAAACCAACCCTGCTGATGCCTTGATATTGGACTTCCAGCCTCCAGAACTGTGAGAAAACAAATTTCTGTTGTTTAAGCCACACATTCTGTGGTATTTTGTCATGGCAACCGTAGCAAACTAATACATTCCCTTTTACTTCAAGCGATGTTTAATTGTAATACTTTTTCTCTCTAGGTATGGACTGAAAACACTGCTCATTGTTAAAAGAAGAACATTTTCTAAGATTCCCTTCACAGCATCTGTTGAAGTCATCTTTCACCCATTTTAGATGATGAAGGATTGATTATGGTATATGCTACTCCCTTGAGAAGATAAACCAAAAGTATATCCAGTTTAAGCTGTTAGAAACATATTTCCAAGTATAAAATGGTGCTACTTCCAATATCTATTAATGCAATCCTTCCTGATTTGACTCTGTGCTACTCTTTCCCCAAGCAAAGACTATCCTTTTCTCAAACTCCCATTCTCTGTTCTCCCCTACAAGAATGCCAGATAACTGCCATGCTTTTGAGTAAACTCAATTTTACTTTGTAGTTAGGACTTCAAAACCATATCTCCCCTTTTATTCAATGTAAAGAAAACATCATTACACCTTCCCAAAACCTTCCTAAAAGGTACAGTCATGCATTGCATAATGACGTTTTGGTCAATGATGAACATATGGTCCCGTAACATTATAATATTTTTACCGTACCTTTTCTATGTTTAGATACACAAATAGTTACCATTGTGTTACAATGGCCTACAGTTTTTAGTACAGTAAACATGCTGTATGGGTTTGTAGCCTAGGAGCAATAAGCTACCATATAGCCTAGGAGTTTAGTATGCTATATCAGGTAGGTTTGATTTCATTACACAACAATGAAACTGTTTAATGACACAGTTATGAATACGAGAGGATGTGTGTAGGTTATATGCAAATATATTTTATATAAGGGACTTGACCATCTGTGGATTTTGGTATTTACAGCAGGGGAGGTGTCTTGGAAGCAATCCCCCATGAATACCGAGGGTAGACCGTATTTTCTGCAAATACAAATGATTAGCTTCTTTCAATTTACGAGGCAGTAAGGCCAAGAAAATGGCCAATCTAAATACTTAGTCCCTTTCTCTTTTAAATAATATTGGCAATATCATATTCCTATAAACCTATCATGACACAAAATGCTTTTACATTATAAAATGGTATAAAACTTTAATTAGAACCTAATGAGAATATTTAAACAGAAAATTTCTGCTCCAATTTAAAGAGGTAGTGATATGATCTGTATTAATAAACACATTGCAAATATTCTTGGAAAGTATAAATTTAGCTTATTCTTCCTTTCAATGTACATGAATTGATAAAGAATTGGTATTGAGAATGATAAAATGGGGGCACCTGAATAAAAGAAACATTAAGTTTTATTCCATACATTCTACCTGCTAAGACAGAAAAACACTACATTTGGGGAATAAGTTTAACATCAGATTAAAATAAATGTTACTTACACAGAAATTCAGTTACAATAATATTTCCTTTTCATGGTTTAAATCAAACCAAATATATTTCATGTATTTATCTGGGAACCACTGAAAGATGTCTTAGAATGCATTAGACTGTCAAAATTATGACGCAAAACTCACGCAGTATGTGCAATATCATTTTTGAATCAATTCAGTTATTAAAATACTTGTAGAATGCTAAGTCAGATAGTTATTAAAAAAATAAGCAATAGCATATAAGAGCACTTCCTCCAAGTGAGGGGAGGGAAATCAGGACCACAGTGCTGCCAAATCTAGAGTTCCTAAGTAAGCACTCAAAGGAACTCACTTTCTTATAAATTAGACATCATTCTACATCAAGGCCCTTGGCAGAAATCTAACCAAAGGAGACGAGAAGGCCTTCAGCTAAGGTCAGAATTCTGTCTGTTTGCTATCCCTGGCAATGAATTTTCTTTCATATAACCGCTGAGGTCTCATCAGTATCACTCTTCATTACTGAGAATAACTGAGTGAAACACAAATACTGGAGCAGTTCAAGCTATCAGTTGCACAAATGTTTTAGGTTATAAAATATAAAATATCTGGAGACCCACATGAACTTTTGCACAACTATCATAAACTGTAGGATGGGGACCAAATATTAGAGTTCTAGCTCTAAACTATATATTTTAATGAAACTATTTAATCCTAAATCTTGCTCATTTAGCACCAACTATTTATGATAAATAAATGGAAAGACATAAATTTCCATTTATATAGGACAGAGGCTACCTGCTCTAACCAGTATTATCCCCAGCATCTGACATAGTATCTGAAACTATAATTAGTACAACATATAGCTAGCACTCAAATATTTTGTTGAATGAATACTATTTCTATCAAGGTTTAGGGAAGCTAAACACTGAACAGCAGAATGAGTATGAAGGTGGGAGTAAGATCTGGGTTTTCATCCCCACTTGGGCCAGCTGCCGTATCCCTGGGACCCAGTTTTCTCACTTATGAAACAAAGGGTTGGACCATGTTCTGTAAGCTCTTTGCTAGCTCTAAAATTCTTTTTATACCCCCAAATCCCCATTATGTCTCCCAGTCCAAGTGCAAAACATTAGCATACCCATCCATGGGCCTAGGGCTACTTTTATCTTTTGCTTAGGCCCTCCTACCAGAAAACACATACAAAGAAGCCCCAAGCTGAGCTGCAATTTAGATAAAGCATAAAAATTCACTTTATGGTTCAGAATCTTGGTTCATTGTGTTTATTGAAGCTGTTTTCCATCCTGAATTGAAAATCTCCTGTCTACTCTGACTGGCAATAAACAGATGTTCTTCAGACTGTGTTTTTAATATTGGCACCCTTTTTAAAACTTACATGTACAATCTACATTTCAGTTTCTTGTTTTCTAATTCAGACAAGAGAAGAGATTCACCCCCTATTACCACCTGTCTTGTGAAGACCTAACAGGGCTACTAAATAAAATATAGGACATCCAGTTAATTTAAATTTCAAATAATCAATCAATAATTTTTTAGTCCCATGTTATATACCATGTAATACTTGGGACATTTATACTAAAAAGATTACTCTCTGGCAACCTGGCCCTGATTTCCTATTATCATAAACAACCAGTTTCCAAAAAAATGTAATTTTAAGATGTAAGTTAAACACTAAACATAATTTAATTTTAATTCAGAAGAAAATTGGGTCTTCCAATAGCTGAGATTTACCTTGCTCTGGTTTCCCAATCTACCACACTTACAAAACATTGGAAATGAACTGTAAAATAGCCCTTTCCATAAGGCCTGCTTACCTGGTCCCAGTCAAATAGAACTAATAACCAACATGCCTCTGAGAGGGAACATCAAATTCCCAACCTGCAGCTCTGCGACTATCTTATTCTACATTTGGCCCATGCTCGATATTTTTTCTTAATCCTTAGTTATTCTTTAATGTGCTTCATTAGTACTTATATTTGTCTAGCTTACCTAACATATCATAAAGCAGTTAGGGAGATAATTTTTGTATCCTCACCTTCATCTCCTATCCTTCCCCATACACATACTACAAACAAGTGTAATGTATACAGAAGTTTAGTGTTTTCTAAATATTAAATGTCACTGTACAATACTGTAAATACAAAAGTTATGTCTGCATTGAATTTGCACCAATCCTATTATAGACCTATGATTCAGTTTTTTAATAAATTCATATCAACTGCTTTACTTTTCTATAGTTTAAGCATAAAATATATAGAAACTCCAGTTATGAACTTTCTGGATCCTTGGATATTTTTTTAGTAATCATTTACTAAGTATTTAATATATTCTAGACTCTGTCCTAGATGCTGTTTACTATGCAGTATGACTATAAATATTTAAAAATATATATCAGAATATATACAGCCTAATAAATGTTTTTCTATCAAAAATTAATTAAGTCATTCTGATAATAAGGCTGCTATTACTTAAAACATTTCCACTCCTCTTTTGAAATTTTCCTTTAGAGCCTGGGGTACTTTCTAAAGAAAATATCCTCAATGACAGCAAATCTTCATTTTTTTTTGAAGATGTATCATCAAGAGTAATTTTGTAAATACGTCTCATTAATAAAGTGGGTGTTACAGAAATGTTGGTAAAAAATTATATCGCAGATATTGTTATCAGAGGCAAGGCAATACAGTATTTTGGAATACAGAATCCCCCAAATCAACTCAGAATGTCAATATCCGAAACCCAAATGAGCTGTTCAACAGAATTATACTTTCTTAAAAAACTAATAAACACGTATTTTACCTCTGATAGTATAAAGTTTCCCTTTAAGGTAAGGATAATATAAAGTCTTCATTGCTTGTCTGTCACTTATAAATGTGTGGTACAATCTTCCCACAATCTGAGCAGAACTAGATTTAAATCTGGCTTTTTGCAGTCAATATTGAGAGTCAATAAGAATAAACTAAATCTCTAGCCTCCTGTACATTTTTCAGCAATCCTTGGGCCAATAGGCAAGCACTTCAAAAATCATCCAAGAACATTTTAATTCAAAGAAAAGGAAAAGGAAAAAAAAAAAAATCTAGCTCCTGACATTATTTTAGACTTCTGGTAACACATCAGAGGCACAACTGTGCATAACAGTAAGAGTAGTAGACTAGAGTTAGAGAGCTGCGCCCACATGCCTTTTCTGTCACACCACATTTGGGCAGGTAAACAGACTCATGTCTTGTCTGTAAAGAAAGAAACCATCATCTTGTTTAGATGGCTATTATAAGAATTAAATGATACTAGTTGTTACATGCAACAGGCTTCTGACACAATCAGTCCTCTTAACTATCAAGGAAAATCAGACTATCCTCATGACCTCAAATATCAAAGCTGATAAGCCAAATCCATTTTCTTAAACTAAAGCAATGGTCTGAAGTCTGGGACTATCACTAACATAATAACTCAAACTCTTCCCACGTCAAAAGCACTAATCAGCAGAATTGGTTTATGAGATATTTGCCATAAGCTGAAACTTAACAAAGATAAACTTTATTTTAAATATTTTACATAAAAATCTTCTGACAACATATCACAAGATTATTTTGGACAATTTTTAAAAGTCAAACATAACTAAACCAGCAAGTGATCACTCAAGATTACTATTCAGTTTTTTAAGACCTATGTCAGGTACTATGCTAGGGCTTGGGGATATAACTATCACCAAGCCCTCAAAGCACACAGTCTATATAGGGGGTCAGACTTGCAAACAGATAAACACAAGATGATGTTCTAGAAAAACTGTATTTCCTTGGCTCAAATAATCATTCTTTCCACTTCCCAGCATTCTTAGTCCATAAAATAGCAAATTCCACCCTTTTTCCCATGTTGAGTCCATGGGAATTTGAATCCCTAATTTTTGTTTAAAATATCCTTCAGAAGTCTGTAATTAGAAGTAACACTGAAACCAAAAACTAGTTTATACAAAGATTGCCTGTCTCAAGTCAGGCAAAGCAATTAAAGGGAAAAGAATTTGCCAACTCTCAGAAAATCACAGAATTTTCAAACTAAGGACACTATTTCTTTTTTACACATTAGCATTCAGGGTCACTATCACATTAAAAATAAAAATGAAAAAACACAAAGACAATAAAGAAAACTGAGATAAACCAATAAGAAATTCAAACAAAATCCATATGCTTCATTAAAGTTTCTAAGATAAGTCAATTGTAAAGGCGTTAAGGAGGTTAAGATCACAAAATACAGTTTATCAAAAGCAACACGTTATCACGATGTTATTCTTAATCAGTGGCCAAAATGATTTAAGTTAACTTAAGACTCAGAAAGGCTTGGACTCAGATTTTTCTATATTGAATAAAGCGGAACATGCCTAGAATACAGCAGGCCCTCAAATTAACATCTTTTCGTTCAACATCATTTTGGTTCAACATTAATGAGAAAAAAAAAAAAAATTCAAATCCTGGCTGGAGCCATTGTTACGTGTGAAGTTTTCTCTGGTACCCTTGCTTCCTCCCACATCCTAGAGAGGTGCACATCAGGTTAACTGACGTGTCTAAACTGTCCCGGCTGGAGCAAGCGTGGGTGTCCGTGTGGGTGTGTCTTGTGGTGGCTTCCTGACCAGGACTGGTTAACACCGCGAATCCTAAGCTGCGAGGAGAGGCTCCAGCCACCGTGATTCTGAACTGGAATCAGCAGGTTGGAGATGAATGAATAAAAATTATTGTAAAATAAAAATCTGTAAAGTCTATGACAATCACACAAATATATGACAATAAATGATGCTGTATGAAAATGCAGTGAGCCTGCCATGTATGTGAATGTTTTTGAACTGCATGGTGGTAGAAGGTGCTCCTTACAATTTTTATTTCACAAACATTTATTCGTTGATTCAACCCACCACCGCTGCTGTCATTGATTCACCAAAACTTGGGTAAATAATGGTCTTGTTTTTATTAATCTTTCCTAAATGTATATATAGATCACATATATTTCAATGTTTAAAATATGAGAAGTGTTTTGAATCTTTAGATTTGGTGATGTTTTTGTGACCAACAATACGCTGTAAGAACTTAACTCTTGGTTTTATCAATTAACCTATGAAAGAACTGGTTTCGTTACACAGAGTTTCACTTAAAGTTGCCATTTCCAAGAGCATATCAACTATGTTGAGGACTTACTGTATGCTTCTGTCAGGTAGTAAAAGTATTTCTGTATGTATATTTAATTTTTCATCTTACCCCTTACAATTATTAATCGATTATTATTTTCTGACGTTTCAAGTAATTGCTGACTTAATATAGTCATAGAATATAGAATCAAGTAAACACTGACTTAATATAAAGCAATAGCATTCAGACATGGAAATGAGCCTGCCTAGGAAGGCAAGAGGAATGCCTTATCAAAGAACCAACCTTTAAAGTGAGTCTTGAATAAAGGATTAATAAAATGTGGTATATGTATATCATGGAGTACTATTCAGCTTTAAGAAACAATGGTGATATAGCACCTCTTGTGTACTCCTGGATAGAGCTGGAATGCATTCTACTAAGTGAGATATCCCAAGAATGGGAAGACAAGCACCACATGTACTCACCATCAAATTGGT
>CAUYSK010029349.1:0-37437 GCA_963575035.1 Avahi laniger | reverse complement strand
AATGCATTGAGCTATGACATTACAATGGCTATGACACCACTAAGTGATAGGAATTTTTCAGCTCCATTTCAATCTTATGGAACCATCATTGTATATGTGGTCCATCATTGATCAAAACATTGGTACGTGGTTCATGAGTATAGCTAAAAATAACTAGGAAATCTTCAAATATTTGTAAACTAAGTAGTTTATTTCTAAAAATTCCATTTTGAAATGAACGATAACATAAACATGACATATTAAAACTTATGAGTTGCAGTTAAGGCTTACTCAGAGGAAAATTTATAGCCTTAAAAAATGCATAGATTAGAAAATAAGAAAGGCTGAAAAATCAGTTGTCTAAATATCCATCTCAAGAAGTTAGAAAATGACAAGAAAATAAAACAAAAAAGTGGAAGGAAGAAAGTAATAAGGACAAGAGCAAAAATTAAGAACAGAAGACATGTATAACAACTGAATATCTACAAGACAAAACTTGATTCTTAAAAAATACCAATAAAATTAAAAGAAAAAATAGCACATATTTTGCACAAAATTATTCCATAGAATAGAGAAAGAGGGTACCTATATAAAACTATTTTATAAGGATGAAATAATATGGATATCAAAACTCAATAAGGGTATTACAAAAATAGAAAATTACAGGAAAATCTCTCTCATGGAAGCAGAAGCAAAAATCCTAAACAAAATATTAGCAAGTCAGATCCAGTGATAAATTAAAAGGATAATCTTTCATGATCAATGGGTTTATTCCAGATAGGCAATGATGCTTTAAAATTTAAAAGTTAATTAATGAATTTACCATATTAACAGAAAAAATAAGATAAATTATATGACCATCTTAATAAATACAGAAAGCCATTTAATTCCACATCCATTCATGATAAAAAATTTTAGCAAACTAGGAATAGAAAAAAACTTTCTCAATCTGAGTATCTTTTTTTGAAAAAACCTACATCAAATATGATATTGATGATAAAAATTTTCCATCCAAGATTGAGAATGAAATAAGAATTCCTGCTTTTACCATAACTGTTTATATTGTACTAGAGGTCACAGTCATTGAAAAAAGGCAAGAAAAAAAATGTAAGAATTGGAAAGGAAGAAATTAAACTGTCATTATTTCCACATGACATGATCACAATATGATTGTGTATATATAAAACTCCAAAGAACTTGCAAACAGACTATTAAGTAGTCTTAACAATTTTATAAGGTCAATTTATAAAAAATCAACTCATTTCTATATACAAGGAATGAACAATTAGAAAATGAAAAATTAAAAACAGCATTTACAATAGAATGGAAAATCAAAATTGTAGGAATAAACCCAAAGAAAATTTTCTACACAGAAGCTACAAAACATTGTTGTTAATATTCTAATACTAATGAATAATTGTTAGGAAGTAAAGGAAGAGATCATGTTCGTGGATGGAAAGATTCAATATTCTAAAGATATCAGTTATCTCCAAATCAGTCTATAAAGTCAATGTAATCCCAATAAAAATCCCAGCAATTTTTTTATTCTTGAAAATTAAATTTCTAAAATTCTAAAATTTTTGAATCCTCTCTTTGTCTCGGTGTTTGAGCAAATACAAGGTACTTTTTCCTTATCTTGCTTGGGATACACTGAGCTTGCTGAGTCTGCTAATTCATGTCTTTCATCCTTTGAAGCAAATTCTAAGCCATTATCTCTGCAAATATTGCCTCTTCGGCATTCTCTCTAGTCTCTCCTTTTGATTAAACCCATGAAAGACCTTTTCAATCTTTCCTCTGTATCTCTTGATTCATATTTCATTTTTTCATCCTTTGTTTCTCTCTGCTGAACTTTCAGTAATTTCTCAATTCTATCTTCAGATGTTTAACTATTTGAATTCCTAATCCCAACTGTTACAGTTCTTATATTCAGAATTTTATTAATCTTCCTGGTCCTTTATGATAATGCCTTGCTCCTTAGTTTTATTTTCAATACTCTCTTTTATTTCTGTAAATATATAAAATATATATCTTATATTTCTCTTTGCTGATTCCAAAATCTGGAATAGGTATCCCAGTGTGGTCATACTGGATTCCAGTTCCAAATCCACATGAGAGCAGTCTTGAAATTAGGAATTTGAGACTTTAGAAACCTTGAGATTTTTTCTTTTCCCCTGCACTCAAAGTCAAGGACAAGATAGCCAAGAAGCTCTATAAGCTCTACCTTTTACCTCTGTGAGACAGACTTTCTTCTTGGTCACCTGTTCCTGGGGGTCTTGGCTTTCTTTGGGAGAAATCCCAGGATTAGTGGGGGTGGATGGTCTCTGATTTATCTTTACACTTGTGTGGGGCCCCAGATCATCTCCTCTATCTTCCCTCATGCACATATACACACATGTGTATATACATGCACACATGCCTACACAAGCACAAGCACACATGCACATCTACACTCTAGTCCTCCAGGAGCCAACAGATGGCCCCAGGGTGACTGTCAGCTGCAGCACTGATTCGCTCTTTCAGACTCACACCTGACCTTGAAGGATTTCCCTCCCTTTACCGCCAGGTTACCCACACACTCATTTTTCTTCTATTTTATCAGTGTTTTAGATGCTCTGTACTGAGAGGTTCTCACCAGACATCAAGATCACCAATTTTCTGGAAAAGGAAGTACGAGCTTAAGGCTTTCCATCAGATAAATGAGGAATAACCCATTGTTGAGTTGACTGACTTTCTCAAGTTCAGAAAATATGACTTAGCATAGAGCGGGAAATAAAAAAATCCAAGAAGGAGAATGTGGGGGTGGGGATGGGGCGTTCTTGTAAAACTGGGTATGCAGAGTTCTAGCAGTGGAGTTAGGAATGAAATCTGCATCTCTTACTTTCCAAGGTTGGTCCTTGGCCTAGGCTTTCTGACAGCTCCTTATTCAGAGAACAAAACTAGAATACTGTCTGCAAGAGAGTCAACAATAGAGCTGACACAGCCAATAGCCTATTAAGCAGGGATGTGTTTCAAAGAAATTCAGAACTGGGTTATTAATGTAAAGAATTCAGAAGTCTCTAAATTGAGCAAAGTAAGCAAAAT
Organism: Avahi laniger; assembly: GCA_963575035.1. Classification (NCBI taxonomy): domain Eukaryota; kingdom Metazoa; phylum Chordata; class Mammalia; order Primates; family Indriidae; genus Avahi; species Avahi laniger. Next base: position 34,377 of record CAUYSK010029349.1, on the reverse strand, counting down.
GTATTTGGGGAATTAATCAGACATGTCCCCTCCTCGAGGAACTTCATGTACCAAACTCACCTAGGCCAGTTCTTTGCTCCCAGACAAGTGAACCTACACTGAAAATATGACATGGTCTTCTTTGGGTCAATTTCAGAAGTCAGCCAAGGTGGAACCATCACACCATTGAGTCCAAAGCCCTCTTCATCTACACAGCAAGGCAGAAGCCCAGCTCCTGAGGCCTGTGTCACCAAACACATCATCATTGAACCTTCATTTCCCAAGGTTTCCCTCTACTTCACACCCTGCTTCACACCTGTCCATAGCTGACTTTCCTTTCTCCCCACTGCTGTTGAACTTCCCCAGAGGCTCACTCTTCTCCATGAGTTTATAAATTCATTAGGTTGTTTCCAATTTTCACCATCACAAAAATGTTACAATAAGTGTTCTTGTGCACATGTGTAATTTTCTCCAGGAAAAATACCAAAGAGTAGAATTGGTGGATCATAGGGTATGCACATTGCCACTTTCCTAGATATCACCAAAGGGCTCTCCAAAGTGATTTCCTAATTTCACTACAAACCACAGGGTATGGGGGGTTCCCAGTGTTCAGTATCTTTGTCAACACACTATATTATCAGCCTTTAATTCTTAACGACTCTCTCTCCACAAGCCAATCCAGCAAACTCTTCCTTCCTAATCTGCAGATGGGTAACAAGTAACACATTTGCATTGTTTTGGGCTGTTCTGGAAATTAGATCTTAGAGCAGGGGTCTATGACACTTTCTGAAGAATGAGCTGAGGTCCATTGATATTTTTCCAGTGGCTGTTTAGGAATGATATGATGGTTAATTTTATGTGTCAACTTGACTGGGCCATGGGGTGCCCAGATAGCTGGTTAAACATTCTTTCTGGGGGTGTCTATGACGGTGTTTCCAGAAGAGATTAGCATTTGAATTGGTGGGCTGAGTGAAGCCAATGGCCCTTCCCAATGGGAATATGCATCATCCAATCCATCGAGGCCTAAATAGAACAAAAAAGCAGAGGAAGATTGAATTAATTCTAACTGACTGCTTGAGCTTCCTCCTGTGCTCCTGGTTCTCAGGCCCTCAGACTCAGACTGGGACCTATGCCATTGGCTCTCCAATTCTCAGGCATTTGAACTGCACCACCGGCTTTCCTGGGTCTCCAGCTTGCAGACGACAGACTGCAGGACTTCTCAGCCTCCATTATCATGTGAGCCAATACCTTATAATAAATCTCTTTTTAGATATAGCTATACCCTGGTGGTTCTGTATCTCTCTAGAACCCTCACTAATACAGGGGGTCTGACTCTCTCTTACTTGAGCATATGCCAGTGAGAAGGGCAAGAAGAGCTGAGGCTCTGAGAGCAAAGAGGTCTCTGCGAGGGTCCCACACTGCCTACCAGCATAGGTCTTGGAGGTGAGGTCAGCAGAGGCACAGACCCAGGAGCCGGTGAAACCAGCCTGCCTGCTGCTGCCATCATGAGGTCTAGTAACATAGGGCCAGAATAATGGAAATCCCAGGTCCTGGAGCTGAAGAGTGGAGAGACATCTGGACTCATGATGACACATGACAGGCCAGAGGAGGTCAAGTTAAGAGGGGGCAGGGAGACAGGAATGAGGGTAGTGAACGTCCTGGGAGATCTCTGTGCACATCTGGATCTGAGACACCTGCTTGTCCATCATTCCACTTGTCAACATCTAGGCAGCAAAGGTAGCAAAGTGGTTAAGTGAGACCTCAGCAGGTAGCTAAGCTGGGGTCTTCTACCTTTGGGTCCGTGACTTTAGGCAGACTAGCCTCAATGTGTCTCAGGTTCCTTATCTGGAAAATGAGAATATTCATACATATTTATTTTGCTTAAAGTTGCTGTGAAAATAAATGAGATAATACCAGTAAAATGCTTAGCAAGAGTCTGGTGCATAGTGATGACTCAGAAAATGTTAGTTATTCTTAGCACTATCATTATTGCTGTTTCAAATCACAGCCTATGACCAGCTCCATTGGAGCAAACCAACATCAGAACTGGCATCTTATACATTGGATCTGGTCAAATGATAGTGGCTGTCTGTTGAGAAGGTTTCTAAGGTTGCCCTTGGGCTCATTTGAAAGAAGCAGTGGTCCGTGATCGATTGGCAATGTCTGCCATGGTGCCAGACAGGGAGTGGTAGCAGACAGCTGTGCATTTGCCGCCCTGTGTTCTGCATTTCGCAACTTACGCGGTAAGAAATACTAAATCACAAATGTTCCCGTTTCAAGTTTCTAAGAGAATACCTATAAACAGACCCCAAAAAGGACCGGTTCTTAAATGAAGCCAACTGCACATGGCTCTTGTTAAAGCTGTGTTAAAAGCAGGCACCACATCCATTTCTGTTCAGAGTCCTGTAGAGAATTTCCATGTTATCATTCCCAGTTGCTCCACAGCATCAACTCCTGCAGTGGCGGGTGGAGCCTCAGGTGGGCTTGTCAAAAGCAGAGCCGGCACTCAGCTTTCCACAGCTGGTGCTACGAAAGCAGAGAGCCCTGGAGTGCAAAGAGATCCCCGCGAGAACATAGTGCAATGCAAAAAGGCTGGGAACGTACGGGGCTGGGGTCCAGCCTCAGCAGAAACCTCGGTGTGAGGCTGGGTGGGGATGTCTCTTACAAAAAGGTAAATGATCTCCAGGATTCTGGCCAATTTTGATATTCCGTTCTAGCAAAGGGAGGTACCTCATGTAGTTACTCTATTTTTGAAGGAGGGAGAAGTGTGCAAAGATGTACACGTTAGTAGACCCTCGACCTTCTTGAAGGACCTGCTCCAAAGATTCTCTAGACTCCCAAATGGTGGAATAGCAGCACTCCAGGCCCGTTTTCTCCCGGGGATGAATTTTTCACAATGATCAAAGAGTTTATCAGTGCAAAAGATGAATGGTATGCAAGCAAGAATTAGGGAACAAGTTACCTGGGGAAGTGGATTCAGGGGCAGAGCAGCTTCATGTCTAGTACCTGGCCCCCTGCCCAGCCTGCCCCATGCACATGTACTCACACACACCAACTTCTTATCCCGGTGACCTTCTTATTTCAGCAAGAAGTTAGAAATTAGCATTTGTCGTGGACCTCTGATATTAAGACTACAACTGTTAAAGTCATCACCACGAAGTGTCCATGACGACACACATACATGAAGTCCCCAGACAACCATGGTTATGTAGTATGTTTTAGTAATATGGCACCAAGAAAATTACATAATAAAATTTGTGATTTCTTTTACCAATAGCTATGTACTGAAAACATCATGACAATTTCCCAAAACCATAATGGATTCTGCATCTATCTTTTCTCATATACAATAATATATAATGATTTATTAGCATAAACCCATAAAAATGATTTTTAATAACCATCCAGGTCCTCTAAGCCGAGTGAGATGTGTCTCTTTTCAAACAAGCTCCTGGGAAGTGACTGTTCTTATTGTAGCGGTGTGGTCACTTTCGGTCCTTCTCCTTAGAAACTCCTTTTCAGAGCCAGTTCAGGGTCTCAGAAGGAAATCAGATGCTGACACACCTTGTTTTAGGTCTAAATGTATTTCCGGATCCATCAAGATGCCACAATTCACTTCTCTTCAAGTTTCAAAAACCATTTACAGAGACTTGCCTTTGAATTGATCTTCACTGTTTTCCAAAACCCAATTTTACCCTTTATGGAGGAAAATGATCCGCTGTTAAGGGTCCTGGACAGAGTGCACCATGGGATCTGAATGCAGTTCCTCACGAACAATAATAGCGAAGGTGTTTTAGACTTGGGCAACATACACAGAATATATATATATATATATTTTTTTTTTTTTTTTTGAGACAGAGTCCAGGTTAGAGTGTCATGGCTTCAGCCCAGCTCACAGCAACCTCAAACTCCTGAGCTCAAGTCATCCTCCTGCCTCAGCCTCCCGAGTAGCTGGGACTACAGGCATGCACCACCGTGCCCGGCTAATTTTTTCTGTATATATATATTTAGTAGTCCAGATAATTTCTTTCTATTTTTAGTAGAGACAGGATCTCGCTCTTGCTCAGGCTGGTCTCGAACTCCTGACCTTAAGCGATCTACCCGCCTCGGCCTCCCAGAGTGCTAGGATTACAGGCGTGAGCCACCGCGCCCGGCCACACAGAATATATTTATAGCATCTTCAAAGGGACTGTCTTTAAGGGGATGGCATTCATTGGGGTTTATTAGATGACCAAGTTATAGGAGTAGCCAATATTTTCAACTTGACCTCTGACCCCCCTCTGCCTACACCCATTCAGCCTCCCCCTCCCCCTTACTCCTGTCAAAGTGGCTGTGTCAAAACAGCCACTTCAAAAAGCCCCCAGCATCCTAGCTGGTGCATGAGAGTGTCTGGGTTCTGCCTACTTGTCATCCTGGGTCAAGGAAGTCTAAGCCTCCAAACATGACTTGCTTGTTTCTGTGTCTACTCACAGGATGAGGCTGCGAGCCAGGCAGGACATTTTCAAAGACCTCGTCAGGGAAAGCAAACAAACTGGGAAAGGATTAATGAGGAAATGACAAAGAAAATGGCCAGTGCCGTCTTCTGACTCACTTATAATTCTGCCACCATGCTCAATAGAAAATGCTGAATCCAGGTTAACTGGGCTCCTCTTTGGGAAATAGGACATTCAAAAGCTGTTCACAATCTCTGTACTTGCATTGACTGTGAAAAGGTCGCCTGAGACATCCCAGTTACCACCCTTAATGGTTTCCAATCTGTCCTCAGCCGACCTGAGGTCCGTGGCATGGGACACCTGCCCTCCCCCTTGCAGTAACTGCGTCCCCGTTTGACTTACACACCCTCTCTCCTGCGTTCTGTCCCATAGGACCAACGGATGTCCCACTTTCGCTCCAAACTCGGCATGCTCAAGTGCAAGCTCACCCCCGCCCATCACAGGCGGGACTCCCTCTGCTCACACCTTCGCTGCTATTCCTATGGTACCATCCTCTCTGCCCCCTGGGCGCAAAGCCTTGGGGAGGCCCCTCTATGCCCCTTGTCACTATTTCTCCTTGTCTCTCACCACCGGCCATGAGCTCCCAGCGATTCCGCCCCATCCCATGGCTCCCAGCTACCCCCAGCTGATTCCTTAGTGGGGCCTCTCCTCAGCTGTTCTACTGTCCCTTTGCTGGGAAAATCCATCCCATGTGTCTGTCTATCATAGGTTCATCTCCCCCAAAGAGTGCTTTAATCACTTCCCAGAACTGTCAGTGGCTCCCACGGTCCTTCCCTGTCAGTCAAGGGACTTTTCATGGGGTCCCCACTTAACCTTGCCAGTTCAGATGGCTCTACTCCCTGTCCTTTGCACTCTTTTACTAAAGGGGATCCCGTCTTACCCCACAGCTGGTTTCCATGTAGGGAGAGTTTCTGTAAACACCCTGGCCCCTCAGCCCCTCACTCCATCCTCCCCAGCAGGAGAGACTTGTCCGACTGGTTAGTTTGGGAGAAGGAACACGGTGCTCCCACCCAGCCCACATCTTGCTCCTCCCTCTTCATCTTGGGAGCCGAGCTGCACACCAGGCTGCTCCAGGCCACGTGTCCATAGGCAGTGCTCCCAGGGGGAGGCCCGTGCTGGTCCCGGGCTGCTTGGGATGGGGATGGGAGGATCCGTATCCTCCAATATCAGATTTCTCAGTAATAAAAGAGATTGTGTTTTTGGTCTCCTCTCTGCCGTATTCTTTTTCATCAATTCCCCATTAGTATATAACTCTAGGGAAGAGGGGAGCTCCAGCTTGGGTCCCTTTTCACCCCAACAATACTGGAGCTTTGCTGCCCCTACCATTCATTCCTCCCTCCGAGCAACAGCTGCCCCTCTCGCTCTGTCCAGTTCTTCTCCACCTCCAAGTCCCTCCTAAAATGCCACATCTCCTGAAGCCTCCCCGGGCCCCTGCGATTTCCCCTTCCTCTGCTCTCACACTTCCTGGCCACCCTGTCACTTAGCTATCATGCACCGCTACAGCGCGTTCCTCGTAGCTTCATCTTACGTTCTGGTTGAAATTCTCACCTGTCCATGTTCTGCCTCTCCAGGAAATATGCCTGAGGGCAGGTACATTCCCTTCAGCCTCATTTTCATTCTTACCTTCCATGGCACCCACTCAGGGTCTTGCTTAAGGTGATCTCTGGGTGACGGGGGTGTTTAATTCAGCCACTGACAGTGCACAGATGTCGTCCCACCTCGTCTGAGCCCCAGACACTTTAGAGATCCAAGTCACGGCTTCAAGGCAACACTGGCATCGTCTGACACTTTGATTGTGGCCTCGGACAGTGACTCTACCCAAGACATGGGCAAGCGATCACAGCTATTTTAGGAGATTTCTAGGACCCTTTCTCTGACAACACGTCTATTCTGTACCAAAGAACTTTGTCTTAAATAATGAGCAAAACACAAGATAGCAAGTGCCTAACACAGGCATGTTGGCACATCTCCCACAAGCTCGTAGTCTCCTTAAAGACAGGCCTTTGGTTCTTCTGGTCTACCCAGGAGCATTGGCTCTGGGAAAAAAATCTCAGGAAACACTTTTCAGCCCAATTTATTTGTTAACAATGGGAATGATGTCCAAACACTGGCTTCAGGGTCATGTTTGTTCTTTGATTATGTAATATAGTATTTTGTTACTTGAGATTTAAACTTTATCCTTTAGTTGTAGATAAAATAGAGAGTGACGCATCTAAAACTAAGCTGGGGTGTATGTGAGTGTGAAAGAGAGAGAGAATTAGAGAGAGAGAGAGAAAGAGAGAAAGAGAGAGAGAGAGAGAGGTTGATTAAAGGCAACGAGGCCAATCTTTAAACAAAGTACCATTCCCATGAACAAACTAGTTCTCATTACAGTCATTTCGTAGTTCTCTAAGCCTCCGTGAGCACTAAATGGGTAGAAATATCTCTTTGATTCAAGGCAGTGGTTGGTGAAATAAACCATACGCTCCTGTCTGGTGCAGGGGCTCACAGAGAGCCCATTCTAGCCATGAACAAGGGTTTGGGGGAGGGCAGCTTCCTGTACAATGCAGCCGAATGATTGACAGGCAGATTATTATGAAGCTGAGTCAGCCTCATCTGGCTTTTTTAAGTGCAATATGGTCTGCATAACATGACATATGAATGCTAAACTCCTGGCAGGTCCTTAGAATGGGGACAATGAAGCTGGCAGCCTGACACCGGCACAGCTGGGAGGGGAAGGCTTGGTCTCTGCACATTAACACGTTTAACATTTGATATCTAAAGGGAAGGGCTAATAAATAACCTGCCAACGATGACACTCTGTAATGACGGCTTTTATTACCAGCCAGTTAATCCTTCACTCCAGCTCTGTCCTTTTGAGCCATCTGGTGTTGAATTCTTATTTACTTATTTTTATTTTCCTGGAGCTTGAACTTGGAACATTTGCCTTCTGCTGGTGTCATATACTGAAATTGATTCAAGGGCCGGGACAGTGGCCGGCTGGTCACAGATTGAGTGACCAAGATCAGCAGAAAATGGGAGCTTTTAGCAGGTGACCTTGGGTTTGGGGTTCACCTGCATAAAGCCAGTTAGTCATCTTCGGTCCAGGGGGTGGGGAAAATTCACCTCTTGATTACCAGCTCTTTCCACAAACAATATGCATAATTTCTACCTCAATTGGATCTGACACGCATTTATTGAGCATCCGCTGTGTGTCCAATATGACATATTCTAGGGATATAAAATAAGCCTATTTAAAATACAGCCCATCCCTTTAAGGCCAAAGTTGACAGGTCAGAAGATAAGGCCCTCACATTATAAATCTCAATGATAAGACACGAACTATCTGGGGAATAAGCATAAAGTGCTATGGGATCAGAGATGAGGAGGTAATTCCTTCTTCCTCAGAGAAATTGAGGAAGAAGTTGTCCAGAACTGGAAAGTGCCTGACGTTTGACCCAATTTGCAAGCTAACAGGTTAGCCAGCATTATGGACTGAATGTTCGTGTCCCCCAAAGTTTGTATAGTGAAGCCCCAACTCCCAATGTGATGTTATTTGGAGGTGGGGCATTTGGGAGGTGACTAGGTTTTAATGAGGTCATAGGGGGGGTGGGGCTCCCTTGATGGGATTAGTGTCCTTATTAAAAGAGACCAGAGAGTTTTCTCTGTTTTCTCTCTCCCTCTTTCTTCCTCCCTCTCTCTCTCTCTCTCTCTCTCTGTCCCCACACACACTATGTGAGGACACAGCAATAAGGTAGCCATCTGCAAGCCAGGAAGAGAGCCCTCACCAGCACCCATCATGCTGGCAGCTTGATCTTGGACTTCTAGACTCCACAACTGTGACAAATAATTGCTTCTCGGCCTTTTGGCTAAGATCAAGTGTAGTATCTGTTCTTAGCTGTTTAATATCTGATACACCCTCTAACTGAGGACAATATATTAAACGGATCTTTGGAGGAGGGAGATGGAAAAAGAAAAAACAAACAAACAAAAAACAAAAACAAAAAACCCAGAACTGTGACAAATCAATGTCTGTTGTCTAAGACATTCAGTCTCTGGTATTTTGCATCCAGCAGCCCACACTGAAGACAGCTGGCCACAGTTTCATGGCTGCTGGCAGAAGACACAAAACACCTGGGCCAGAGGTAAAGGACTTTATTATTCACTGCAACCAGAGTGTCAGCTTTTGTGTAGGTTCTCCAAGCTCAATTCCCAGAGATGATACCTGCACACACAGAAAGTTACATTGCAGGAGAGGAACCCTGTGCTCAAGGAACCCAATTCTTTTTTAGTGGGCAGTAAACATGCTTGTCCTTTGTTCTGGAGAAAGACACTATCTTCCAAAGCAGTTCATTAGACAAACATCCTTGAAAAGAGAGAGTAGAACAAGACAATGAGTGCCTCTGATCACAGATGTGCAAAAACACAGCAGATCCATGGAGAATTGTCTCTCAGCAGGGACCTCCAAACCAATGAATGTCAATTTCCCATCGAAAGATTTTTTAAAGGCCAAGAAGCATTCAATGATGGAAGCAGAAATCTTCTCAAGGTTGCATTTCTCTGTGGTTGACTATATATAAGATCCCCTTAAAACACAATCCACGGTGCCACTTCTGGATAAACTCCCCCAGCTGTAACCTCATGGAAGAGTAGAAGGAGCCATGGAAAAACAAGCTGTGTGCAGAGAGCCACTCTGGCTCCACATGCAGGTGCATCAGAACAGAGACAGGAAGAGACATTCAAGGCCCTGTACAATCTGGTCCTTGCCCAGCTCCCAGCCTTGTGTCGGGAAACTCCCTGCCTCTTACTTTATATCATGGTCTTGGTTTCACACCTTACTCTTTTTCTCCCTCCTTTGTCTATCATGCAGTTCTCTGTCTTTTCCACCCCAAAACTAAGTTCACTTGACTCACCCCTTATCCTTTAGGACCTGGCTCAAATACTGTCACCTGCAGACAGCCCTCCTAGGTCATCCCAGGCTGGGTTTGGTGCCTTTCTTTATGCTTCCTGCAACCACTGTGTCCACTTCTGTCACTACCCTTCCACACTGTTCTTAGTTATTCTGTATGTTTCTCCCCACTGGACTCTTGGATCCCTGGAGCAACATCTTTTCCTCTCTGTGCTCCCATCCCAGCACCCAGTCTGGAGCAGTTACCCAGCAAATTGTCACCAAGTGAATGACCCTTACTTTCTCTTCCACCCTATCCCGGATATCATGCGTGTGAGTCTACGAAGGACTAAAGATCCATTAGCAAACGTGAAAATTACAGGAGAACTCAACCACAGAAAATGCGGTTATTTTCAAATAACCCCCAAAGAGTCATGAGATAGTGAAATTTAGTTATTTTTATCCACTATTATTCTTTTATTATTTCTTCTTTCTTCTTCTCCTGAAATGCAATTGGCAGATGTGCATCATCTCTCTCTCTCTTGAAACAGTATTGCATAACCTCTTGGTAGCTTAAAAGTGCCACCCACCTCTGTTCTGCAAAGAAAAATGAGAAATGGAAAATGTTCAATTATCAGATGGTTTCAAACCTTTGTTTTTGTTTTGAGAGTTGCTGATGAGCATTGCTGATAGACACCCCTGAAAATCTGATAAAATACATAAACCTTCTCCCCTTAATGTTTATATGCCCAGCTACACACAAAATTTCACAGACAATTGCAGGAAGTTGATAGGAACCCATAGTCCCCAGTTATAAAAATAAATTTAAAAAAAAAAGCGCTAAACAAGGCATCCACATTATATACCTTCACTTGAATTTTTCCAGGTCCTAAGCTTCCGTGGTGATGGAGCACACTGTCTCAAAAAAGGGCTCAGGTCCTGCAGCTCTTGTCAAGTGAGCCAGCCATGGGATTTGACAAAGGAAACCAAGGAGCAGATGGCGTGTGACTGTTTGACGACTTTGGCCTCACTGCATGTGGGTGACAAACAGGCAGAGAAGTGATGAAAATAGTTTTCAATAATCTTTAGACCTGGAAAGTCTGCATTCATTAATTCTACCTCCTCCAGCTCCTTGACAGCTCAGTGTCCCTTTGCCACTGCCAGTTGTATTGAGCCTGCAGAATGGACTCAGGTGTGCCATAAATACGTTCCCCACGTGCGCCCCCATCCTGTGAGGTCTGTACATTTCCCTGAGAACAAAACAAAAGATGAGTAGAAGAAGGAGCCAGGTGGATTACATTTTGCATGTGTAATCGGAGTTCAGCCCATCGGGCTATATCCGCTCTTGAGAGCAGGAATCATTTGTTGTTCGTGGCTGTGCTTTCAGCACCTGGCATATAATAAGTGCTCCACAAATAAGTGCTCAGTGAATAAATGCACGAATGGGCCTCTATAACTTAAAGTTACACCATAAATTTCTGGTGCCCCCACGATACCTTTTTTCTACAAAGGTGCAGAAATTTCCTATATCCCACAGCTCAAAATCCAACTCAAATTTTCAGCGTAAAATTCATGCTCCTGTCCTTCCTTCACCATGCTCTTTCTCCCTCCATCTAAGGTGACACAAATGTTTGGAGACCAGAGCAGAAGAAAACCCATCAGAAGGAAGTGAGGCTACCACACCAAATGCTGCTGCATCAATTATGGTGCTGATAGAATTGAATTTATGTGCTGCTTTCTGGGTTCAGCTTTCTGTATCCAGCCCCACTTAACTCACTACTCCCGTGGAGTCCCCTCTGCTCCGATAGACAGCCCCCAACAGGATGAGCAGCCTTGCATCTGCCCTGCAGGTACTTGTGCAGATGCAGTCAGGGTGACCTCACAGCAAGCCCCCCAGCCCCACTGCAGGACAGCAGCCCCACCACAACCCTGCCCTAAGGTCTCCGGGGTGGCTGTGTCTCCCCTCTGCTCAGGGATAATTTCACTCAGGTCTCCCTTCTTCCCATCTGTCCCTCCCCACTCCAGGAGATTGGCCAATTCTGCTGCAGGGCCCCCCAGGCCACCAAAGCTGCACTGAAGCTGTGGGTGGGAGGAGAAAGACTAGACCCCTCTTCAACTCTGTAACCTGGTTGAGCTACAGTCATATGTGGTCTCATGTGGCATCACCTCCTTCCCCCTCTTGCCCTGGTCCCACTGTCCATTAGTGGAGTGTGGGGGGTGGGAATGTCAACGCTCCCCCCAACTCATGTGTCTCCAAATTCCTTCTTCCTCTTTTAGTCCAAATATGCAAGCTCTGCCGAATGACTCACTCATGGGAGCAGCCCCGTACAAGGTGGAGCAGTCACCAACTGGGCCACCCAAGACACTCTGGAAGTCTTCGTGAGAGCTGCTTCTCGGGGCTGGTGAGGAGCCACCAAGCAGACAACTGTGTCACCAGCTTTAGGTTGACCTCTAGCCCTGTCTCCTGTTTGCCTGATTAAGTGAGATTAAAATCAACATCAAAGGCTGCCTCTGGGCACATGAGAAAATAAAAAGGATCAACACTTTTCTTTCCTGATAGTGAAAAATGAGGGAAGACAGCAAAGGTTCCATGTCCAGAATCTGCCTCTCACTTTTATTTTGTTTTGTTTTGTTTTAACATGAGCTGAAGCAGTCCCCTTGCCACCTCTGCCCCAAGCCACCACCAGGGACAGTCAGCACAGTAAGAGGAGAGGCCATGAGAGGGCCAGGCCCGGCGCGCCATGTGCTATTTCCCAGTCCTGTCCCCAAAAGTAAGGAGAAAAGATCTCCCCGATCCTGAAGAGGTCATGGGCAAACTTCCAGCCATGGCAGATTCAAATTAGAAACTCGCAACTAGATCCTGAGAAGCGAGAAACTCACATGTGTTGTCCCAAAGAGAAATTATCTTGTTCCATTTTACCAAAGTTCAAGCAACTTGTTCTTGACATGATAAACTGATCTTAGAAAATAAATCAATGATAGATGACAATATTAATAAATAGGGAGACATCCAATCAAGCTGGAACTATAACAAGCTCTGGAATTACATAAATAGCTTCAAGAATAAAAATCTATAGAAAGAAATGTTCTCAATCAGGAGCCATTCTCTCTCTCTAAGAAATGTGCATTATTTATGAGGGCCACTGTTTTCAACTGTAACCTGTTAAACTGTTTCTTTTGTTGAGGCAGCAGATTTGTCACTGCTTTGGTTTTATTTTATTTTTCTGATGATTTAGCGTGTGCCTCTGCAAATGGCCAAGAAACAAACTAAGAAAGATTGGATGACAATTTTGGTATAAAACTCTGAATGAATGGCTTCTCAGTGTTGGCTCTATTGATACTTGGGGTCTGATAAAGCTCTGTTGTAGGGGCTGTCCCGTGCAGTGTACGATGTTTAGAATATCCTCACCTGTACCCACTAGATGCCAGTAGCGCCTCCTTGCCAGCTGGGACTACAAAAATGTCTCCAAATGCATGGGAGGCAACATCGCCCCCAGTTGAACACCACTGTTCTGCAATGATAAGGCTATAGCCACAGGGAATCCCAGTCGCCCAAAGTGAAATTGGGGCATAGGCAATTTTAAATTCTCTGGAATCTGGAGGAGCCACATCTGTACCTCTTTATGCAAGTCCCTGAACTTCTGTAGGAAATAGCAAAACAACCACTGCCTTCATGAGTAAGTTCCTCTGTGAGGCCAGAGGAAAGGAAGGGGGAAGCTTTTAGGAACATAAAGAATCAAAATGTATGTCTTGTTCATCCAAAATGGTCAGTGAAGAACGAACTCCAATCTTGAGTCGCTTAAGGTTTGCAGGCTTCTATTTTCTATGTTGCTTTCTATCCATCGCCTGTGCTATGTTGCTTCTCCTCCCCAAAGCCACCAAGACTCTGGGGGCACATAAATGTCCCAAGGACAAATCCTACATTGAAAATACTTGATTTTTTATCTGCTCACACCCAAAGCTTGAGAAAAGCAATGAATATTTATTCAACAACTGTTGGGACTCGCCTCTGGACAAGGTCCTGAGGTGGATATAAAACGGGTTCTCTGTCAGGATAGGTAGGTACAAACCATGCAGAAAGCTGAGGCCCTGGCAACAGATGCAGAATCTCCTCTCTTGTGCCCACAGGTCCTTCCGTACAAGAATTGCTTTTGTCTCCACCCACAGGACTCAGTCACTCTCTGGCCAAGTCTATGGACCCTTCCTCAGAAAACTGTTTTAAAATTCATAAATAAAACCCAGAAGGTTACAACGTACATCAACTATATTGAAATACAGTTATCTAAAAGATTTTAACCTGTGATATAGTTATGTCCTTGTTTCTTTATTAATACATTATATAACAAAGTCTAGAGGCAAGCCTCATAATTCCTCATAATTCTTTTAAAAGTGGTGACGAGCACAGGTGATATTTTGCAATGTCTGCCTTAGCTGTCATGTGATATGAAATACGTCCTGCATTTCTATTGATTTCAAAGTCACAGGCACTATTATTACTACTAGAGTGTGTGGGCTGTGTACATCATTAAAGAAAACACTCAATTTCAGTTGGAGAATAGTTGAAATAAAAATACAAGTTCTGTTGGACATGGTGGCACATGCCTGTAGTACCAGCTACTTGGGAGGCTGAGACAGGAAGATCACTGAAGTTAAGTTCCTGAGGTTAAGTTCCTATCCCTCAGGATAGCTTTTGGAGAGAAGAAATGTTGAAGCCAAGCACCCTCTTCACAATGTCTGTCCTGTCTGTTCAAGAAGACATTATTTTTTGAAAAGAAAAAATACCTTCAGAACCTATTTCCAAAAAAAAAAATAGAAAAAAAGACATTATTACCCTATGGTCGTTCCTATGTCACAGTAGCAAATTTATCCCCATAGCTGCAGCTCACTAAGGTTTTGCCACCTGTTTCCTACCCATCCACATGGGATTGACAGGCATCCACTGCCCGTCTACGGGTCTTGCATGATGCATGGATTTGAATCTCCACATCTATCCATCAGTTCCAGCCACTGCCAAACAGATAATAAGCCCAAGGACCCAAGAAGAAAGGTCTAAAAATGGATTTCATATTTCTGCTTCACTTGCAGCATCTGGGAAAAGGTCTCAGGATCCCCAAGGCTGAAACTGAATATTTTGAGCAACTTCACACTAATGAAATAATCAAATCAAAATTAGAACTATTTAGTTCATTACTATAGAGACTGTCTGCTTGCTTTCTGATTAAAGCCCTGCAGAAGGAAAGCTTCCTTGTAACTTCCTCCCTTTTCATCCTGAGGGTGGGAAACACATTTCAAAGACTCACTGGAGCTTTAAACCAAAGAGAGGGAAAGAATCCACACCTGAATTCTAGGAGGGCTGACGCCAGACCCTGAGCTGTTTTCTTCACCAGCAGCTCATGGTTGGCCCAAGACAGGCTTTGGCTGTTTTTAGTCCCTTGTTGTGTTTCTATAATAATTCCAAAGAAATGGCTATTTTATTTGGCTTTTATTCTATTACTCATGCAGTACAGCATGTCTGTGCAGCCACACATCCAAGAAAGTGAAATATAAGCGATTAAAAACAGATCTGCCTAGTGAACAGGTGTCGAGCATTATCTAATAGCAAACTAAATATAAAAGGGAGACTAATTAGAGTTCTGGCATATCTCCTGCTGTGGGCTTCACAGCTCTTTAACTCTTGAAGCTGCATCTCAGATGGAAGACCAGAACTCATCAACTCGTGGAAAGGGATACTGTGATGCCACACTTCTGTATTCAGGTGAGTGTGTGTGTGTGTGTGTGTGTGTGTACATGCGTGTCAGGGAAGGAAGAGGGTCCCACAGGTGCGCAGTTTTGCTGGGCAATGCCAAACAGTGAGCGACACTGGTAAGAAATTAAAGTGTCCTGGTGAGATAAATCCAGTCTTCTAGAGCCTTGTTCCTCAAAGTGTGGTCCTCAAACCGGCATGTTAGAAATAAAAACAGTGGCCCTGGCAGCTTGTGATTATAGCAATACAGTCTTGGGCCCCATCCCCGAGGTACTGAATCAGAACCTGTATTCCAGCCACCGATTGCCAGTTGACTCACATGCACATTGAAGTTTCCAGAAATTGGAGCGGATGGATTGGAACTGGCAGTGGGTGGGGAGGGGAAGGGCCGAAGGAGGTGTTTCCTGAACAGGCAGATTCGGGTGGGATACTTAGCAGTTGTCTAAAGCAGGGGTCGGCAAACTTTTCCTGTAGAGGTCCAAACGGTAAATACATAAGATTTGCAGGCCACACAGTCTCTATCACAACTAGTCAACTTTGTCACTGCAGCGCAAAAGGAGCCACAGTAGGCATTATGTAAACAAATGGGAGTGGCAATATTGCAATAAAACTTTATTCACAACAGCAAGGCTGGGCCCAGTTGGGCTCATGAGCAGTAGTTTGCTGACCCCTGGCCTAAAGGAACAAGTATGTCTTCATATGGTGTAGAATATTCTAGAACAATTACAGGTTTGATTACACCTGATCCCAAGATTCAAGGTCTCACTCATTTCTTAACCCAACTCTGTTGATGGGGCCGAATACTTTAAATCAGGACTTTTCTCTGAAAATTAAGGACATGGGATCTGGCTCTACTCCTCAAGTATGCTCCTTATCCTGAAAAATGTTATAAACTCAGGTTATTGCAAACTTGGAGCACTCCTAATTATCTATGGGTTGTGACACTGCGAGGTCTCTTCTGTCAACCCTCAGTAGGTAGCAGAACCAGAGGGTGGAGAAGTCAACCTACCCGTGGTAAAACATACAAGCTCACCAGAGATTGTGAATGTTTGCATTTAGCTGCAAACGACAGACCTGGGGTTGGCATCCTCTCTCCTTATTTTTTCATTTCATGTCCCGCCCTGTCGGCTGCCCTAACAACACCCAACTGGCTGCCCACCAACCTGAGCCTTGCACACACACTGCTTTCTCAGCCTGAGGCAGGGGTCTGGGTCACAGAGAGTCATGGAGAAGTAAGTGAATCACTGGAAAAAGATTGACAGCAGCTCCAAAATGTGTCAACAGGAACCACTGACTGAGATTGCACTGCAAAGCCCCACTCAGCACGTGCCAAGGGTACACAAATACATCTAGGACCCCTTCGTGACCTCAAAGCAATGCTTGGCAAAATATCATTATCTTGGTTTGGGTCCCCCCAGAAGCAGATACTGACACAGAGATTCTAGTGCAAGTGGTTTATTTGGGAGATAATCCCTGAACCCTGGTAGAGCAGTGAGGATGTGAGACACAGAAGGGAAAGAAGCCAATAAAGTACATGCCAGATAGCCAGGTACTACTGTGGGCAACTGAAGCCCCACCCTGCTGGGGAACCCTGGGAGCCAGTGTAGAACCTGCCCCAGAATGATCCCACCTGATGGCCAGGTGTGGCAGCTCATGCCTGTCATCCCAGCACTTTGGGAGGCTGAGGCAGGAGAGTTGTTTGAGCCCAGGAGTTTGATACCAACCTGGATGACATAGCAAGACCTTGTCTGTACAAAAAATAAGAAAAATTAGCCTGGCACAGTGGCACATGCCTGTAGTCCCATGAGGCTGAGGCGGAAGGATTGTTTGAGCTCAGGAGTTTGAGGTTGTAGTGAGCTATGATCATGTCACTGCACTCTAACCTGGGAGACAAAGTGAGACCTTGTCTCAAAAGAAAAAAAAAGACCCAAGGGGCAAGGGACTGGGGTATTTACACACCAGCTCCATCAGTCATTGGTTGAAGGATACTCCCAGCTGGTGGGAGGGAAGGACATTAACTCCCTGGAACTCTCTTCCAGCCTGTCCTATAAACAGAACAGGCTCCAGTGGCCAAAGGATGCCCTCTGACAAGGACTCACAGGTGTTGACAGATGGAGATCAGGCTGGCATCAGAGAAATGGTGAGCACCAGGGGGTGACGGTGCCATGTTATTACAGGCAGAAGCCTCTACAACTGCAGCCTCCAAACATATAACTGAGCACAGATTCACAACAGAACAGAGAAAATGTGTCAGCGTGGGTTGCATTCAGTTGAAAGTAACTGAAAATGTGACTAAATAATGATTTAAATATATTAGAGATGTTGTTTCCCAGAGATAAGCAGACCAGGTCCAATGTGGTGGCCCCACAACGCCGTGAGATACCTGGCCTTCTTCTGCCCTGCATCAGCCACCTTCATTGTGTGGCTTTGAGCCTCATGCTGGTCAACTGATGGCTGCAGGATGGACACTCCAGCCCCAGCACTCTGCCCACCATCTACACAAGAATAAAGGGAAGGGCAAAGGTCCAAGGACTCATGTCAGCTGAGCGAGCCCCGTTGAAAACAGCTTTCCCAGAAGCCTCAGCCAGAAACTTCAGCTTCCGTTTCATTGGTCAGAACATTCTCACAGCCTTACCTTGTAAAGGAGACTGGGAAAGGGAAATCTAATTTTAAATTTGGTCACACTGCTGCTGTAAACCAGATTGAGGTTCTGCTGGGGTGGAAATTTACTAGGCACTCGCAGTGGGTTGGAGAAAGAATTCTCACACAGAGTTTAGGATAGAAAGAAGTACAATGTTTATTTACTTTCCTGAGAAAGCAAAAGAAAAGAGAAAGAGAGAGAGAGATAGAGAGAGAGAGAGAGAGAGAGAAGGAGGGAGTGGCCATGGCACACAGAGAAAAGAGTGAAAATGCCAGGCAGCTGAGGAAAAGCAACTGGTGTTTTAAAGGGTAAAGATGACTTTTTTCCTCTGCTTTAGCAGATCAATAACAGGAACAGCTGCAGAGTGGCAGTGTTTGCATTTTCTATTTTTTTTCTTTTCTATGTGAAGCCAGCTTATCTGAGTCCTTGAAATGCGTTTCTTGCAAGAACTGAGGCAGAGAGCTGGAGCAGGGAGTTCACACCCCTACTGTCTGCTTAGGGCTCTTCAAGGCTGAGAAAATGAAGTCTTAGAGATAAGGAGTTAGATCACTGGTGTTTTAATTAAACAAAACAAAGGAGGTAGTTGTGAATTTATTTTACCAAAGGGGCAATTATGTGCTGTGAGTTTATTTGTCTTACTTTGTGTTTGATAGTTTATTTTCTTCTGTTATATAGGTTATTAGTAAGACCACCTTTCACGTTAGTAAAAAAGAAATAGAGGACAGGTGTTAGGTATGAAATTAACAGTTTCTGCCACAAAATACTTCCTCCACACACACTATGATATTGACATACTAACAACTTGAGCAAAACAAAGTGAAAAAAAATTATAGCTAACGATATCCTAGAAAACATTTGAAAACTATAGCTGTTTTGGACGAGAATAGAAAAGGAAACCTAATCAAAGCGAGACAAAATGTCTTTAGGGCTGATGGCTAGCTAGCGCAGGCTCTGTCACAGCACTGACTGCCATTTCTTGGTCAGTTAAATGGCTGTTTTTGCAAGTTTGAAGGTTGTCCTCCAACAAGGCCAGTTCCTATGAAATGGGGTGTGATGAATCCAAGTTGATGAATCAGAAATAAGAAGGACATTTCTCTAATCAGGTGGATAGGCTTTTTAAGACATCAGTTTTGACTCCTACTTAGACAGATTAAGCTTGCATATTTTTCTTATTTCTGCCAAAACTCTGTAAAAATGACAGTGAAGGAAAATCTTAAATATAAACCCACAAGGACAAAGCGAATGGGGCAGGAGCCGGACGAGAGATGACAAAGTGACTGGAGAGGTGGTAAGTGAATAGTAGAGCAAAAGAAGCTCCTGTGGGGACACAGAGACATGAGTCAATCCCCATCCCAAAGAAAAGCTGGGGAAATGGAGTCACCAAGTGCACAGAGAGTGAAAGTGAACCTCAAGGCTGAAAGAATAGGTTAAGTGCACACAGGACGGTTGAATCTCTATTTCCCAGCCCCAGCTCCTTGACGTGAGACAGGAAATTTGTTCTCTAGAGGAACTGAATGAAAGAGGCTCTCAATTCAGGGAACTAAGCAAACAGGAGATAAATGAAGGAATGAGGTTGGAATGAGGATAAAATGAAAGTCTATTTACAAAATGGTGGAATCCTTGTACTTGTCTTCCACTAATACAGAACTTTGGAGAGCAATTTAATAAACTTTTCTCTTGAGATTCTGAAAAGACCTCCAAAAGAGACCTCCAGATATTGACATTTTGGGATCCCCAGTTGCCCTCCAATGCTACAGTGACATCTAACCATGAAGAAGTCCTTCCAAACACAGAGAATTTCCATTCAATTTTGCATTGCTTTTCTTAAATATGAATAGAAAGCTGAATATTACCTGATATTCTAGGAAAGCCCTCAACATTAAAGACAAATACCAAAACTAACAAACTAGGGATTTAAAAAAAACCCTTAGAGGTACTATTAGAAACAGAAGAATCTCTTTTTAACTTCAAAGGAAAAAAAATCATTCCTCAGAAAGATGAGAAGATTTTGATTCCTGAAATAAGCACAAGATGCTATGTAAAACAATCAGAAAATAGAAGAACTCTTGGAAATGTTTTAATTGTGATAAAATACATGTAACATAAAATGTACCATATTCTAAACCATTTCTTAAGTGTACAGTTCAGTGATATTAAGTACATTCATGTTGTACAACCATCACCACCTTCCATCTTCGGAACTCTTGTCATCTTGCAAAACTGAAACTCTCTGCCCATTAAACAATAACTCCCCATTGCACCTTCACCCTGGCAACTACCATCCAACTTTCTGGGTCTATGAATTTGACTACTCTGGAGACCTCACATAAGTGGAATCAGACAGCATTTGTCTTTTGATGACTGTTTTATTCCACTTAGCCCAATGTCCTCAAGGTTCGTTCATATTTTAGTATCAGAATTTTCTTCCCTTTTAAGGCTGAATGACGTCCCCTCATATGTACACACCACATTTTGCTCATTCATTCTTCCATGAATGGACACTTGGGTTGCTTCCTCCTTTTGATTATTGTCAATAATGCTGCTATGAACTTGGATATACAAACTCCTCTTTGAGACCCTGCTTTCAGTTCTTTTGGGTATATATCCAGAAGTAGAATTGCTACATAATATAATAATTCTATTATTAATTTTCTGAGAACCCACCATATTGTTTTCTTGGAATTTTTTTCTATAATTGAAAGTTTTAAAAGTACCCTCAAAATAAAAGTGGAAGAAAACATTAAGAAATTCTTTCAGAAAGTAAAACAAAGAGACTAGAAATATAATAGAATAAAAAATTTGAGGATCACTCCGTAAGGTCAAAAACTCCTGCTAAGAGGAGCTCCAGAAGGAAGGAATACAGAAAGAAAAGAAGAAAAAATTATTTTAAAAAAAATGCAAGACATTTCCCCCAAAACTTAAAGAAACTCGTTTCCACATTGAAACTAAGAGCTTAGCACATGTCATCATGAAATTTCAGAACGTCAAAGATTAAAAAAAAAAAAATTAAAGTTTTTAGAGAATGAGGGGGAATCAATTTACCTACTATGGGGCAAAATGTAGAATGGCACTTTACTTCTCAATATCATCCCTAGAAGCTAAAAAATGCAGTAGTGTTACCTTTAAAATTCTGCATAAAAATCCATTTCAATCTAGAAATCTATACACAGCTAAACCATCAATCAAGTATGAAAATGGAATAAAAACATTTTTTTTTAAATGCAAGAACAGGAAAATTTACCTTGCAGCAAACTTTGAAGATGGGGTAAGCTATGAAATAGGAAGGTGTGGGCCCAACGCATGGGACCCATGGGCTCAATCCAGCAAGACAGACACAAAAAAGTCACAGGAAGCAAAGTAAAAGACAGGACAAGAACAACCAGTCCTGCTGAAGGTGTGGAGAGGCCCTAGGAAGGAGATCAGCAGGGAAAGGATATGAATCAAATGCATTAAAGGATGTATTTGCACATTTGTAAAACAGAAAACTTCCAAGGAAGCAACTAGAGGGGCTCTGGGAAAACGAAGCAAATGAAAAAAATGCCAAGAAAAAAAACGAACAACCCATTAAAAAATAGACAAAGGACATGGACAGAAACTTTGTAAAAAAGGACAGAATAATGGCAAAGAAACATATAAAAAAGTGCTCAACATCTCTAATCATTAGGGAAATGCAAATCAAAACCACAATGAGATATCACTTAACTCCTATGAGAATGGCTTTTATCAAAAAGTCCTCAAACAACAAATGCTGGCATGGATGCAGAGTGATAGGAACACTCTCACGGAACTAATTTGAAGATATCTCAAAGAGCTAAAAATAGAAATACCTTTTGATCCAGCAATCCCACTACTAGGCATCTACCCAAAGGAAAAATAGTCATTTTGTAATAAAGACATCCACACTCGAATGTTTATGGCAGCACAATTCACAATTGCAAAGATGTGGAAACAGCCCAAGTGCCCATTGATACATGAATGGATTAATAAAATGTGGTATATGTATTCCATGGAGTACTTGTATTATCCTGGCTGGAGCTAGAGCCCATCCTTTGAATTGAGGTACCACAGGAATGGAAAAACGAACACCACATGTACCCGCCATCAAATTGATACTAACTGATCAGCACTCAGGTGTTCACATGGAAGTAATATTCACTGGGTGCCAGGCAGGTGGGAGGGGGGTGGAGGGAATGGGCAAATTCATAACGGCCGTGGAGTGTACTGTCCGGGGGATGGGCATGCTTGTAGCTCTGGCTTCGGCGATGCAAAGGCAATATATGTAACCAAAATGTTTGTACTCCCATAATATTCTGAAATGTAAAATAGATAAATAAATACATTAACAAAAAATGAAGCAATTATTAATTCCAGGAGAAAAAACAAAAGTTGTACAAGAAAGGAAATAAAAATGTTTGTAATTGCTACACTGCAAAACAAAAGCCCTGGAGTATAACTGTCAACAGTGAAGAAGTATATGATGGGTAAATGACAGCCCCCACTCACTGAATGGCCAGTTCTGGAAAGCATCCTGCAACCTCCTCCGAAGTCCTGGCAAAACTGAACCACCCTCGTCTACCTCCGAGACTTCACTAACACACCCTAATTAGAGCTCCCTCCTTGTCGGTCTCATTCTCCCTGCTCCCTCACTCCTGGTTTCTGGGATCACATTGAAAAGAGACTACCTGCAGTGAAAACAAACCCAACTCTTTTCTTCCCCCTCTCCCTACTTAAATCCACTCCTCGAAGGCCTGTAATTTGAATAAAATCTAGGGCACATCCAGTGAATTGCATGTGTGTTGGGGGGGAGGTCTTTACTAAATAATTAAAAAGCTCCCTGCTCATCTAAAATTAGAAACAACAAGTCTCATTTCAGCGTAAAAATCTCCAGACCTATCTAACGGTATGAATTTTACTCAAATTTAGCGCTCCGCCCCTCTGACTGTTCAGGTCTGTGGCCAGTTGGCTGCCTATGGGCAGCTCGGTGCCTTCTCTCTGCTCTCAGCTTGTTCAGCAAGGGCTCCCGCCCCTTCGGGGTGGGAGCAGGCGGAAGAAAGGAGGAGGTGGGGAGAGAGGAAGGTCTTATTTGACAAGTACCGTCATAGACGGAAAAGCTGTTTCTGGGCTGAGGAGGGACGTCTCCAACACCCCCACTCCAACCATTTTCTCACCTGCAATTCTCTTGATACAGGCAAGAGAATTGCAAGTGAGAAGACCTCTCTCTGGCTGGCCACCTGCTGTTCACCCTTTAGGTCCTGGGAATCCAGTGGTTTACCCCCAGCTGGAGTCACCATGCTCTCCAGGCCACCCTCTTAGAATTAAGATGACCTGTCCTGTGTGGTCCCATCTGACTCGGAGTCTCATCTTTAGCGTGATTCAGTCACCACCCAGTAGGTCCCCACAAGCTCCTGGAGACTTGCATCATGCTTCCAGGGGACCCGTTGAAACCCTTTCCCTGGGCTGGAGGTGAGGGGAAAGTATCTCCCATTTCTTCTCTGTGTGTGTGTTGGGGGCAGGGGGGGCTGGTGTTAAGATTCCCAGCACTCTGACAGCTGTCTCCAAAAGTACTCAGCTCATCTCCAACTCCCTAGGCGTCTACATTCTCTTTTCATGGGCTGGAGCCGGGTGGTCAGCTAACGGCAGATTCTGGTTACTGGATTCTCCATCGCAAGTCCTGTTGGTGGCCTCATTTCTCGCTTTGAAATGTAGGAGTCATCAGCATCTCTCGTCTTGGAGTTTCAGCCTAAATCAAGGGGGAAAAAGAGTCCTATTTTAACATTCTGTTATACATAATATACAGCTTGGCTCAGCACTAAACAACATTCACATGGTCTTAAAAATGTAAACACTGAAGAGTTATTTAACCAAAAATGATGGTGGCACCATCGTTGGAGAGGAGAGAAGGGTAAGCGGCCCGGCTTCATCTACCAAGGGAGAAAGAAAGTCAAAGCTCCAGGTTGCAAACGACAGACTCCATCCTAACTTAACTCCACTTAAAGCAAGAAGTGAGCTTGTTCAAGGGTAGCTGTCCAGAATCTCAGGGAACAATGTCTGGCCACCCTACTCTGTCCTGGCAAGTGTCCCACCGACTCTGGCACCCAGCCCTGGCGGGGCAGCCCGCACCTCACACCACTGACACCTGGTGTTCCGCGCATTCAGCCTCTCAAAAGCCAGACCAGACCCCGCGGTGGCTCCCGGCAGACACCTTCCCTGGCACGCCCCCTTCCTCCTGTGCTTGCTGTGGGACCAAACTCTCCAGCGGGGGCATCTGATTAATGAAGTCTGAATTCCGTTCCTGCGCCCCAGCTGTAAGGAAGTCTGAGCACGCAATTCTTACGGCTTCTATCTTGGGAACGCAGGAAATCACCTGAATATGAGGCGTGTTCAGAAAATAGAGAGCTTCCACAGGGAACAAATGTCTACTTCGGGAAGTCAACAGATAATGAGGAAAATAGATACATCCAAAAATTGCAGATAATCATCTCGTCTGCAAAAACGATGGGAAATATGCAAAGAAACAGCTCAAGAGTTGAAAGTCCCAGAGGGAAGGATGGTGGCGGGGGTCGGTGCCAGGTGAGGGGCAGCTGTTTTTCATGTAAGTTGTTGGGAAATGTTAATCTTTTTCACACACTGTGCCCGTGATACCCTGACAGATTTGATACTGTTACGGGGGTCACATTTCATACGCCTCATGCTCTGAAGGTTCACCACTCGGATCCCCCCTGCAGCTGGCCGCCCAGAGCTGCTCGCCAGGCTACCTGGCACGTCGCCAAGCGGTGTGTTGTCTGCTGATCCGCCCGCAGCCGACTGCTGTGGAAAGGCTGGTGCCTCTCTTGCTCACAGTTCGACATTGGCATAAATGGGGAAGTAGATTGGCTCTTGCTGGGATTTTTTGGATTTTTTCTTTTCTTTTCTTTTCTTTTTTTTTTTTTCTTATCCACCATAGATATGAAGATCGTGCTGAAATTTAAAAGAAAATTATAACGCCAAATTCACCGAACATTTATCAATGCAGGATATTACATCTTACAAGGATATGCTTTCACAAAAGAAAGACCAAAAGAACTCACTATGCCTTTTGGCCTCAGGTGCCCAAGGTCAAGTTGATGAGCGGTGCCACAGGGCTCTGTGCCTTGAGTGGCCCTGAACTTGGTTTAATGCTCTGCTATTGTTGTCTCAAAGTTCTTAATAATGTTTGAACAACGGGCCCTGTGTTTCCATTTGGCACTGGGTCCTGCGAACTTTATAGCCAGTCTGCGTGTGTCTAAAAGTGCAGGAGCAAATCTAAAGCATAAACATACGCGTCCCATTAGTCAAAGATTTTAGTGTAGTTCTTTCCTCTTCCCCCATCCCCTGGCCTATCTCTCTCTCTCTCTCTCTCTCTCTTTCTTTCTCTCGAATTCTTAATCTGAGACCCCTGAAATTGCAGACAAACTTTTCTGTGAACACGTGAACATGCCTTTTTTTCTGGAGAGAAAAAATTCTCTTTAGTTTTTATCAGGTTCTCCAAAGTTCTGTGACCCCCCCCCAAAAAAAGTTTGAGACTCACTAATTTACATTGAACTTTGATCTTCTAGCTGCTCTATAACCACTCAGCATAAACGTGCACTTCATTCTGCAACACCTCCAAATCTTGTCGGTAGTAGGCGGCATGTAAATCATACCTACATCAAGTGTTCATTCCGTAGTCTGAGCCACATGCTTACATCTCTCGTCACCAGGTGTCCCTTCCAGCAGAGGAGACAGCGCCAAACCATGGGCAAACCTTTGTTTAAAGCAGTTGGAAATAGCACACAGAGGCCTGAAAGCAAAGTTCTTGTGCTAGCTCTCCACCTAGAAGGAGGCATTTTATTTATGTAGGGAAGCTCACCTAAAGGAAAATTCATCTATTATGTTACAGCTTTAAGAGTTACTTACTTTTAATGGAATCCTCCAGATAATAATAAATTCTGAAAAAATAGGATCATAGTGTGTTAGAACTGGACATGTTCCTAGAAACAAATGGAAACTGCTCATGCAAGCGGCCTCACGTATGTTAAAGCGTTTGAGGAACGATTTGCCAAAGTTTATTTAGTCTTGTGATTTTTGACAGATTAAATGGACCGTTTGCGATCTTTCTTCCTCAAACACACAGGCTCACTTGCTTAACGAACAGAGTCCCAGAAAACAAGAGGCTGAACCTTGGTTCTAGCATCTTACCTGGGATTCCAGAGTTTGCAAAGAGCTTCCACACGCCCGCATTATTATGTTTAATCTTTTCTGTTCTCTGTGAAATAAGCAACATCATCCCTATTATTCAGGTAAAGAAATCAAAGCTCAGAGAAGTTGCATGCCCTGCCCAAGGCCACGGACCGGGGCATGGTGGACATAGAGTTATTGTGCAAATAATAGTGCAAATCAAGTGCTCCTTTCATGAGCCAAGGCAGAGACACCTCCCCAAATGGGTTCTCTACAAACTCCCTACTAAGTGGCTCCCCAGCCTCTATTGGGGGAGGTTGGCACCCATGTCTTAGCTGTGTGAGCTTAGGCAAGACACTTAACCCCTCCACACCTGTTTCTTCACTCTAACAATGAGAATAATAATGATATCCATCTCTTAGAATTAGCATGAGAATTAAATGAGTTATTTGTAAAACTGTTTTTTTAAGCTCATAGTAAGCACTGTGGTATTCATTGTTATTATTATAATGCTATTATTATTATCCTTACATCTTATCGGTATTGGAAATTATTTGGCTTCCACAACTCAGGGGACAAAAATGAAGCATGTGGTGTTGTTCCGATTTGCATGTTTGGCTTTTATGAGCCATTTGTGATTTGCCTCACAAAAAAAAGTCCTCTTGCATTTTTGACAGTCAAGAAGGGCTTCAGAATGACATTGCCCATTGGATGGAATCAATGTATTTCAATGTGCCTCATCTCTTCCCATCTGCACATTGAACAGTGATGCTATGATGTCATGAGCACAAAAGTCCCTTGAAAATTAAAATTCATTGATCACTGGGAACAGTGTGTGGGGAGCAGGCATGTTTGCACTGATAACTCAGAGCATTAACAATTTCATGGTTGTTGGGAAGAAGATGAAAAATGTGCCTCACTCATTTTTAATAGAGACATTAATAGGTAGATCAACTGTTACCCCTTTAAAGGTGACTTTAATTCCCGTGCAGTATGCTTGCTGCCTTTTTATAACATCGCCATTCCTGCCTCCCTTCTGACCTAACCGCAAGTTTGGGAGTTATTCTCACCTCCTACTTGAACAATTTTTTTCCCTTCCATTAATGAAATAAATTCTGGGTGGAAAACAAAACTTTCTTGAGTCTGCCTCCCAAATAGCTCTCAGCTCATTTTGGTACCTACCTCTTGGCCCAGCCAGCCAGCAGCCCACACAAGCCAAGCAATGGGCAGGCTTTTATTTAGAGAAATGAGAGAAGAGGAAACAATGCACCTGTTCCTCCAAATCACACCTATCTCTTCTTTCTCTTTCTGAATTTCAATTGAGGAATAACATACGCCCCCTGCCAGCTGTATTCTTCAATGGACACCTCAGACACCCTCTCATATTGACAAGATCTGTTTCTGAAGATGGCTGTCACCCCCTATGACCCTGTTTGCAAGATGCCCAAGAGACAGATGAGCTCAGCACCGTCCCTCCCACCATTGAGTTGTCACGAGGGAAACCCTGGCCATGATGGAAGTCTTACGAGAGGATTCGTTCTGGACTGGAGATTAGAAGCTTCTCACAGCTGATTCCCAGTTCCTCTCGCTGACCCTCAGGCCAGACATTTCTATGATGGACATCGTAATAATGCAAGCTGCAACAGCAAAAATGGAAGGAAAAGAAAATGACCAGAATATTATGTACAAAGGGCATAGCCCAAATGATATGGTTTTGCCCCCATCTGCATTGAGAGAATCACTTTATATTTTTCAGAGACTAAGTATCGAAGACCCAGGACTGCGTTTTCTCCTCTCCCAAGCCTCTCTACCTCAATAGCCACAAAGAGACTCCCCAAGCCCACACTCCATCTCTCCCCCTTGCACTCTGATTTCGGCATCATTAATGCATTTGAGGAATTAGTTGGTAAATAAGAAGTAAGACAGAAAGTCCAACATTAATGATGCCTTTTAACCGGAAGGTGAGTACAGGAGGCTTGTGCTACTTGTGAAATAAACCTGCTGGAGAGAAGAAGACAGAGGTAAGTCAAGTCAGAGAGGAAAGGTGCACACCAAGGCCACCTGGTGCTTTTTTGATTTGAATAACAAGATGATTTTCTCTTATATAAAGTTGTTATTCGGATTACCAGGAGAGGTTTGATGCGTGTCAAATGCAGAGCAATCAGAAGGCATGACTTTAACGCGTCCTGAAAACGCAGTAATGCCTTCGCCCTCTCCTTCTCAGAGCAGGCAGGAACCTGCAGCCACTCACTGCTGCCATCCTCTCCCCAAATGCCCCAGACTTTGCCTTCCCAGCTGCAGGAGCCTACATTTTATCTAGCCGTAAAGGAGGTTGTCAAAGAAGGAGCTGGGGAAGTAGGACTCTCACACTCACACTGCCAAGAGGGCTGGGGGCCAAGTGGGGAAAGGTGGCTGCTGGTCTCAGGTGTGCAGGAGCCGAGAACACGGTACAGGAGACCTTCCAGGATTGGACCCTGGTGACTCTTCCTCAGGCTCCACTCCCAGAGTCCATCAAGTTGGTAGAGAAGATCAAGTCAAATAACACACTGTGCGGCTTTCAAACGTTCCTGCTGGGGATATGAATTGGGACAACCTCTAAGGTGAACAACTCAGCCATCTCTGTCCAAATTAAAAAATGCACTTGCCCTTTGGCAGAGCCATTCCCCTTTTGGGGTTTTATCCAGTAAGTATGATTATACACACATAAAATGTAATATTTCTAGAATATTAACTGAAGTATTGTTTGAACTAGAAAGAGATTGGAAAAAACTCAAATATCCATCATTAAATGACTGGTGGTATAAATGATGATGCATTGACACAAAAAAAATCAATGCTGCTATTAAAAAGAAGAACTGGTATTACATATTCTGATACAAACTTAGCTCCATGATACTACAAAGTAAAAAAGAAAGTGCAAAAGGCTATGTAAAATATGATATCCTTTGCATAAAGTGTACATTCAGGTACAGATACCCTTGTGTATGCACAGAATATATCTGGAAATAGCCACAAGAAACTAATTCCTTCTAGGAAAGAGAAGAAGCCAGTGGCTGGGAGATGAGAAAGGAGAGTCTCTTTGCATTACATACCCTTTTCTACCTTTCAAAGTGTGGATTATATTCAAGTATTAATTTTTTTAACTGAAAAAGAAATTAGCTATAAACAGCACTATGGAGACTATTACTAGGAACTCTTCTAATGTTCTCAAAGTGGGGAGTCCAAAATCAGTCTCACTGGGCTAATGTCCAGGTGTCAGCAGGACTGGTTTTTTCTGGAATCTCTAGGGGAGAAAAGACGACCCGCATGTGTTGGCTTATGGCCACATCCCTCTGACCTCTGCTTCCATGGTCACGTCTCCTCCTCTCTGGCTCTGACCTCCCGATCCCCTCTCATCAGGACATTGTGATTACATTGGGCCCACCTGGATGGTCCAGGAGGATTAACAGATCCTGGGGACCCTGGGACGTGGACATATTCAGAGGGCCATTCTTCAGTCTACCACAGGAAGTATGGAAGGAAACAATTCTGTTCTTTACTCATTCTTTTTTCCCCTGTCCCCTAGAAAACAGGAGTGAACATTCTGGTGAGTCTGACAGTCACCAGCCGCGGCTCACCATGGGGGGATTGCTGTGTTAAAGGATGGGCTCCCTCGCTCCCCTGGGTGTCTGTGCCCTTGGCCCAAACTCCTCTTCTCCGAGGAGCGTAGCGATCAGGTGCACCTTGAAGGCCGGGAGGCTCCGTCCCAAGACGGGGCATTATAGGCTCCACCACATTCCTCAGGAGGTTGGCTCAGAGTCTACATCTTGGCAGTTGGTGACAACTCGCCTAGAGAGTGCATCGGACCCCGAAAATTCTGAGAAGAATTTTGGCCAGAACCTTGGAGAGTCAGCAAGCAGGGATTCAGACAGCTGGCAAGGGTCCCAGTCAGGGGGGTTTAGTGCTACACTTCCCAGCATTTTATTGTTGTTTTTAAATAAAAGGTTGAGCAGTGGCCCCTTTATTATTTTTCTTCCATGGACTTTTGGATTTTAAAAGCTATTTGTCTTCCAAACCATCTATATTTACTAAGTAGTAGTCCATGTGTTTCAATCACAGACAAAGGCATAATTTCCATTAAGCATTTTTGAAATATTGAAAAGGAGCACACAACCCCCTTTACTGTACTTAGGAATACACTCTGGCAGTCCAGGGAGTCTTGGTTGGGAACCCTGGATACGGCAATAATAAACACAGTGATAACAGCAGTATTAGTTACAACAAAAGGAGATCTGGGCTAAGAGTGAGGGCTGGTCCTGGCCCCTGCCTGCCTCTCACTAGCTGTGCCACGCCGGGAAGTCACTCTCCTGTTCAGGGCTGAGGTCTCCTCCTCAGTGCTCACAGCCTCTTCCCACCCCGGAGCGTTTGGTTTAATTGGCCCAGAGGGGGATTCAGGCCTTGGTGTTATTTAAAGTTCTTCAGATGACTCTAAGGTGAGGCCAGGGTCAAGCCCACCAGTTGGACAGGGCCTAGCTACCCCAGAGAACACCCCAGGCTGTGTCTGGCAGCTGAGTCCAAGGAGCCGAGAGGACACACCTGGGACTCTGCAAGAGGGAAGGCGGTGAACAGGGGGACATAAGCAGGCCAAGCAGTGCCCAGGGCCAGCAAACACTGACTCCCCAGGGCTCAGGCCACCTGGTGAGGCCAAGCAGAAGAGCTCTTGGCAGCTCTGACATTGCTCATCAAGCCAGTGACAGGCAGAGCCTAATGTGATTTGAAAGCCTCCAAAAGAGACATTATAAATCAGGGTCACAGCAAGGGCCAGTCAGCAGTTTGCCAGCCAAGGCTGGCCTTCTGTCCCTCCCAACCCTTCCTTTCCCCTGCACTCACCTTGTCTCAATAGAATTGTTTTTCCAGTAAAACTTACAGGGCAGCATTGTGGGACAACACACAGGAGATATTAATATCTCTGGCCATGGCCCAGCTGTTAAAAAGATCTCCATTAGCTGTTGTGAAAAAGGAAAGACCGTGGCTTCCCAGCAAGGAAGATTTCCCAGATGACAGGCCCTGGTAGACCAAGTGGCAAGAGCAAAGGTGCGAGGTGGGTGGCTGGCTCCGTGTGCCGACATGGGAACAGTTCAGGGCTTAATGGAAGCCAGGGAAGGGAAGGGCAGGACACGTCACTAGCTGAAATCAAATGACAAGCTGGTGTCCATCTCGGAGGGAGCTGTAGAGGACAATTAGAGGCAGGCTGAATCTAGGTGTCTTCCTTGCGTTGGGTCATAGAGTGCGTGGCTGCCTTTCTTCTTTGCCCTCTTACTCACACTTTGCCCTGGGGAGGGTCAGGAGGACCCTTTCTGGCTCACTCTGATTAGCCATTAGTCACGCATTTCTCCATGATGGGATGATTCAGTTCCATGATTAGAGTGATTTAGAGTATCTGAACCCAGAATTCAGAGGCATGGTTTGGTGTAAATTGGTTTTGGTGGGAGGTTTTTCCACTATTTGCCACCCTATGTAAACAAAAAGTTTTAAGGGTAGAATACAAAAATTTAGACCATGACAAAAAGGTCTAAGGTTCTATGATGAACTTTCAAGACTTCATAGTGCCACCACCACGGAAAGACACTATGGGGATGTCAGCAAAAGTGATAGACTAAGGATCTCTGAAACATCTCTCTTCCATAAAATCAACAACACTGGCCAAAAAAAATGTCAAGGTCAAAATTTTAAGAAATTTAGAAATTAAACAAAGACTTTCAGCAATCTGAAGTGCACTTATTCAAGAAAAATGGCTGAATCTTGGTGAGAACAGAGGGCTCTGTGGCATTTTAACGTTTTAACATATCAACTCTCATCCCTCCCATGCCCAGATTTGTAGTATTCTTGAAAACCAACAGCTCATAATCACTATGGAAACCAGCAGTCTGACAGCCCCTGGAAGGGGCAGAACAACATGGGAGCTCCTTCAAAGCTCCACTCCCAGAGAACTGTCATTTTTTGGCTTGTCTGTTGTTTCCCTCCAGGGAACCACTAACAGACCCCTCCAGACCCCACTAACAGGGCTGTCTTTATTTGGTGACTCAGTGCTCTTCCAGTGTAAACAACATTTTCTTCAGAGGCCATTTGTTGAAAACAATTGAGACAATTGTTTAACATCACGGTTTCCTGAGGCAGTGGATAATAGTTGGGACAAAGGATAGGCCAATCAAAAAAAAAAAAAAAGCTTAACAGGAAAAGCTGGAGGATGAGTGGTTCACAGGGAGTTTTGAAAACCCCTGACATATCTCTCATCTCTAACTAACCTCGAAGCTCTGTGGAAGGGGGAAGTACAGGTTAAGGCAGAGTTGTTACCTGCTCGGCTGAGTGTTGAAGGTGTGCCCCAATACACACAGAACCCCTCAGTGAAAATTGAAAGACTTATTGGTTCCAGGTACTTAAGATATCTCTGTAGAAAGGATCCGAAAGAATACTTGAAGAAATAATGGCTGAAAACTTCCCAACCTGATAAAAGGAATCTATTTTAAAAAGTTAACATCATCTTCAACGTTGAAAGACAAAGCTTTCCCCTATGATCAGGAATAAGGAAAGATGTTTACTCTCCCCACTTCTATGCAACACTTTATTGGGGGAGAAGGTTCTAGCTAGGGCAATTAGACAAGAAAGAGAAATAAAAGACATCCAGATTTGAAAAAGAAGTAAAACCATCTCTATTGACAGATGACATGATTTTGTATATAGAAAATCCTAAGGAATTTATACACGCACACACACACAACAACAACAACAATAACCCTATTAGAGCTAATAAGTCCAGCAAGGTTGCAGGATACAAGATAAATACACAAAAATTAATTATATTTTTATACACTGTAATGAAAAATCTGAGAATGAAATTAAAAAGCAATTCCATTTATAATGGCATCAAAAAGAACAAAATATTTAGAACTAAATTTAACAAAAGAAGGGCAAGACTTATACAGTGAAAATTGCAAAACATTGTTGAAAGAGATAAAAGACCTAAATAGATGAAAAGAGATCATGTGTTCATGGCTTGGAAGACTTAACATAGTTAAGATGGCAATACTCCTCTATGCCAATATTATGAAAAACATATCACCTATGTATGTTTCTAGCATATTCATCATTTTCATTTTTAAGTATTTAAATCTTTTACTTTCTGGAGTTTTTTACAGCATAAGCAATCTAGTTTTATTTTTTT
Organism: Avahi laniger; assembly: GCA_963575035.1. Classification (NCBI taxonomy): domain Eukaryota; kingdom Metazoa; phylum Chordata; class Mammalia; order Primates; family Indriidae; genus Avahi; species Avahi laniger. Next base: position 1,278 of record CAUYSK010029349.1, on the reverse strand, counting down.
CAAAAGGCTGCCAGTAATTCTAATGCTATGTATTAAATGATACCTCTTTCCCCATTGATTTGAAATACCACATTCTAAGTTCCCATAGTACTTCTTAATACTGTTTCTCAGTCCCTTAGGATTCTTACAGATCCTATGTTAATTCACCATATGTGAAAAAACAAATGAGACTAACCACAGAATGGAAATATTCACCTAAGTGTGAGTCAGTGGGAAAGATTCTTCTACATCCTGCTGCTGTACCTAAAGCTCAATTAGATGGTCCGCATCTCCAGCAGGTGCCAGCCACACAAGTGAGAGGGCAAGGATCTGGGGCAGTCTGGGGTTTTGTGGCCCTCATAATATAAAATCCTTCCCATTAGAGTTCTCAGATTTTACGAGAGCATGGTAGTTTTTAAATGGATGCATAACTAAAGAAAGGCTTTGTACTTCAAAGCCTGTTGCTATTATACCTGCTGCATCGGTAAAATAAGGGGATCAGTTGCAATGAGCATGTCGTGTCTCATTTTCCTGGCATCCCTCTGCAGCAAGACAGCCTTTCTGAAGGTGATTGCAGCCAGACGTGCATCTCTGTAGCATCTTCAATGCAGAATCAATTCAGGAACTTGCAGACACTAGTTATCAGAGTGTTTTTATTCCCATTACAGAGAAGAGTTTAATTAACATAATACATATTTGTCAATTCTTTTCTTTTAAACTTTACCTTTTACCCATCAGCAGATCAATATGTATTTTAATCTTCTGTTTTAGAACTGGTTTTAAGACTCATGGCAAAGATGCCTTGATTTCATAACCATTAATTGCTATTATCGGTCCCTTTCATTTCCTAAACTTCAGCAGTTTCTTGAAATTCTGCATTTATCCCTTTACTAAGTTATCCCTTCTTATTCATCATTTGGTTCTGTTGTGTCTTTCAACCAAGTACGGAGTCTACAATTAGGCAAAAATGGGAAGAAAAAGAATGCCCTAAAATTCTGCATTGATTAACTAGTCTGACTTTACCAACAGGTGCACACAAATATGTTGCCTGACCACTTCTTGATGAATACTATCAAATACTTCCAAAGTTCCAGGTAGGTCTGCCAAAGGGTAGAGGACTCACATTCTTTTACTCTGTCTTTTAAGTAAGCGCTGAATTATCATCTTTGATACTTTGGTCAATTATTCTACATATCACAGTATAACTTGTCTCTTCCTAAATTTTTAGTATTTTCTAGTATATCAAAAGTTGGAGCCGGGCACGGTGGCTCACGCCTGTAATCCTAGCACTCTGGGAGG
>CAUYSK010029348.1:0-13835 GCA_963575035.1 Avahi laniger | reverse complement strand
CGGGCATGGTGGCACATGCCTGTAGTCCCAGCTACTCAGGAGAATGAGGCAGGAAGATCGCTTGAGCCCAGGAGAGTGAGGTTGCTGTGAGCTAGGCTGACACCACGGCACTCACTCTAGCCCGGGCAAAAGAGTGAGACTCTGTCTCAAAAAAAAAAAAAAATTTATTGGACCTTTTCTTAAATAGCCTTTTAAATTTTTTATTGTACAGGTTGATTGCATAATGCAGTTTCTCAACCATTTCTTCATTATCACTTCCCTAAGGAGCCCTTTTTAGACATTTTGTATTCTTAATCACCTCCACCCCATGAAATTTTAATATCTGTTTATATACTGTATGTATATCCATGCTTTATATGTATAAAGAGTAAGATTTTTTTTCACCCTCCCAAAAACATATTTCTGCCCCTTTGGAGGTATTATTGCCCCCTTTGAGAATGCATGGCCTCACAGAACATAATGGGAAATGTTATTTTAACTTTTGCAATAAATCTCAGGCCCATGTGTTTTGTTTTTATAGCTGCCTGCCTCTCAAACACCACCTGGTGACCACTCCAACACTACTACTGTGGGGAGAGAAAGACGCATTTATGGAGGTTGAGATGGCTGAAGTCACAAAGATTTATGTTAAAAACTATTTCAGGCTAACTATTTTGTCAGAAGCCAGTCATTGGCTTCAGCAAGACCAACCTGACATAGTGAACACATTGATATGGACATTTCTAAAAGAAGAAACAAGAAAAAAAGATTGACTTTTCTTTATCTTGTGTGAGGGGTCTATAATGAAATCTCTAAATAATTTTTAAAAATTGTTCATCGACTTCCTTACATTTTATTGGGAAAAACTGTTTTAATATGCTTTAACATAAATAAATATCCTGACAAATGGTATTGAAAAAAATCTCAGTGTGTGAACATGTAATATAATGTTGATTTTCTTCTGTTGTACTTTGCACAGAAAAGCATCTGCCTTAAAATGCATACGCTTGTACAAGAAGGAAGTTGGGGAAAACGGCTCAGTTTTGGTTTCTTGCTTTCTTTACTCTGTTAACATATGGTGCCTTTTACAAATGTATATTAAAGATTAGCTGTGCCATATTAAAAAGCAAACCTGCAATGGTATAAATTTTCATTTCATTGTGCAAAAGTTCTTTTTACTATGTTTTTAACCATTAAAAAATTCTATTATCACATCTCTTGGATTTATGGTAGATATAGTATATCTGTTAGCTTGAAGACAGATATAACTGGATGAATATGCACCTTAAAATGGGCCATAATTACTATTTATGGAAGATTAAGCTGTTTTTAAAACTGACATCTTGCCACATCAAGAGATGATGTGGAGATTCTCATATATATATATTTATACATATATATTTTTTAAACATTACAAAGTAGGGGAGCATATTTATTAAATTACTTGCCTTAATTCTCCAGCTTAATTGGTGAGAGATTTAGAAAAAGGATCAAAATGTCCTTTCCCTATTCAATGCAACAAGAATTGATACTGTACTTCCTATGTGCACTATTTGAATCTAAGTTCCACAGGGCAGGGATTTTTTATTGTTTTGTTAACTGATATATAACCAGAGTCTAGAATAAGGGCTTGGCACATTGTCGGCCTACAGTAAGTAAATATTTGCTTAATGGATACATTATATATCTGACATACTGCTAAGCACTGTGGGGAAAATATTAAAAAAAGATGACATGGCAACGTGAAGTTTCTGTTAAGCACACACAGAATGCAGTCAAACAAGTATTCAAGAGTAGAAATGATCATTACTAATCACAGTGGGAAAAGAGTTACAGGATAGAGAAAAATACCAGCTTAAGGGACTACTACTCTTGGGTTGTTCTCCTTGGACATGAGAGACAGCCAGTAACGTTGCCAAATATAAGCACCTTGGAGACGACAGTGTTTCCGAATAAGCCCTACATTGGTGAAAGGAATGCCTCCCTCTCTAAGCATGGTTCTGATGGTGACAGAAGAGTAGAATGTGCCTAAGAATTCTCATCATTGTATCATAGCAACTTGTATTTACAATAAAAGCCCAATTCTCTCTATACATTATACTGGCCCCTCATAACAACATTGCAAGGTAGAGAGTGCCACCAATCTCTAGATGGTAAAAATGAGGTTTAATGAATAACTTTGCCAATGCCCCAGTGTAAGCGCTGGAGCCAGGATCTGACCTAGATCCATCTGGCTGGAAAACCTATTATCTCTCTACTTACATCAATTCCATTTAACAGACTTTGGTATCCTCAACACTCTCCCTGTTTTAGCAGTAAATTGGTGTGTTTCAATAGACGGTAACATCTCTCAGAAACCTACAACTTTACCTTTAATCCTGGGAAAAGGAATTCAAATTGGCAATTAGCAAACAGGAATATTCCATAGAGCTGTGGTCCCCAGCCCCCAGGCCTTGGACTGCTACTGGTTGGCGGCATGTTAGGCACCTGGCTGGAGAGCTCTGCCCACCCCCACCCATCCCCCATCCCCCATCCCCCATCCGTGGAAAAATTGTCTTCCACAAAACTGGTCCCTGGTGCCAAGAAGGTTGGGGACCGCTGCTATAGAGCATTGTCAGAGATGCAAATGCTACAAGGATAGAAGAAAGCCTGCTTCACACCAACTTTGTGCTTCCCTCTCCATCATTTCCTATGGGCAGCAACAAAGGAAGGAATAGACTTGCTGTGTGTTGACACAATAGAGTAATCCTGACTTTAATGAAAACTGGTTACTGACAAAGGTGACTTTAGGTTTGTTGTTGTTGCTACTTATGTCAGTGTTGAACGCTGACAGGTTCGTGTGGACTAATGTTAAGACTATAAATCAAACCTGCCACGGCCAATTCTGGCCAATCGTAATGAATGTACTCTAATTTTCAACGGAGATGGAAAAGTACTTGTATCAGACATAAAGGCTCAAGGGTGCCATCAGTTAAGCCTCTTAGGACAAAGAGATATTACTGTCTGCACAGAAATCAATGTGTAGGGAAAGTAAATGAATTTGACTTACTGCCAAAACGGATCACAGTAAGTAAACATTACTAGTAATGGCGCCTAAATTAATAAGTTGTAATTAATATTCATCTATTTAAATTAATATATCCCTACTAGGTATATAATACATGCATAATATAAATGTCAGAAATTGTGTGAGAATAATTTATCAAGCATATATGTCAAAAGCAAGATGTTCACAAAAAATGAAAAAGATTATTTTTTTAACTTCAAAATACACATAAACTCAGAAAAAAGATTGTTCTGTTGATATGATTCTAATTCTCCTGTTACATAATATACCATCCTTGATTTTTCTGATTTTAAAGGTAACACATCAATTCCCATTAATGCACAGTTGCCTCTAAGAGTGTTATGTGCAAACTGAGAAAGCATTTGAATGTGGGGAAGGGGTACGTGCCAGAGGCTGTCCCCAGATCCAGGCTACCCACATCCTCCGTCTACTGAGAAGTGGGCTTCATGGCTCAGTGGTCCACGGACTCCCACGTGGAGGTGATGGAGCCTGGGATCGCCCTGGAGGTGATCAAGTCCTTAAACCCTCGGCGGTGGCCAACCCCTTCCTGCAGCAGACACGCATCGGTGCACGGCGCAGGGCCTGTGTCATCCTCATGGGGGCTGTGCCGGTGCGACAGTGAGAGTCCTGCATCGCCTTCATCTTCCTCTGGCCGGTGGCCACTCTTCCCGCTTTGGCCGTCCAGCTCAACCCGCCAAGCCCGACAAGATTTGGAGAAGAAAACTGTTGAAACCAGACCTCAAGCTCCTGCTTCAGGCGGTGATCTTTTTCACTGGGTTTTTGGTGAAAGTGAAAGGAAAAAAGGCCACCTGGGACGAGGCTCCCATCTTTGCTACAGCGCCACACTCCACTTTCTTCGATGCAATCGCCCGCGTTGTGGCGGGGTTACCCTCCGTGGTCTCTGCAAGTCAAAACGCGCATATATTATAGGCTGGGAAATTCCTACTGTTGATGCAGCCGGTGCTCGTGACCCGAGAAGACCGCAATTTCAGAAACAATACCCGGAATGAAATCCTGAAGCGAGCGACATCCATACGAAGTGACCACAGATCCTGATTTCCCCAGGAGTGTGCCCCAATCACTCCTGTCTAGTCACCTTTAAATTAGCGGCCTTGTCTCCAGGTGTTCCTGTGCAGCCAGTCTAAACACCCTGGACACGGTGACCTGGACCTGGCAGGGGTTTCCAGGCTTGTATGTTGACCCTGAGTCAACCCGTCACCAAGGTGGAAGTTGAGTTTATGACTGTTAATATCCCAAATGATGAAGGAAAAAAAAAGGACCCCATTCTTTTTGCCAATACAGTACACATCAACATGGCAAATGCTTTGGGGGTGCCTATTAGGGAGCACACTTAGGAGGTGTGCAGACTGATGATTTTTGCAGGTAAACTTCATCTACCGGCAGACGCTGGTTTGGTGAAATTTACAAAACTTAGCCAGAAATTGAAATTAGATTGGGATAATATTCACAAGCATTTGGATGAATATGCTGCAACTGCAGTTGCCTCAAAAGGAGGGAAGACAGGAATTGAAGAATTTCCAATTTATTTAAAACTCTCAGTTTCAGAGCCCTTCAAACAACTTTTTGCCCTCTTCGACAGGAATAATGATGAACAGCATAGACTTCAGAGACTATGTGATAGGTCTGACTGTTCTGTGCAATCCTGCCAACACTGAAAAGATTCTGCAAATGTCATTTAAGCTTTTTGATCTTAATGAGGATGGTTTAATAACAGAACAGGAGTTCTTTGCTGTACTTCAGGCAGCTTTTCGAGTGATCTTGATGTTTTCAGGCTCTTTCAGGAAATAGCTGGACAGAACTCAGTGCACATTTCGTACAAGAGATTTGAGAATTTTTCCCTGAAGCATCCAGTATATGCCAAGTTATTTAATTCACACCTAGACCTCCAGGCAGCCAATACATATCATTACCCCAAGAAGTACAGTTTTAATCACTGTATTCAAATGTTACAAATCAGCTCAGAAAATGGTGAAAATGCCTTCTAGCTAGGAACAATGACTGAAATAAAAATTATGCTTTGAGGAAGAACTCAATAGTTTTCACTCTAAGTGGAATGGGCACGTAATTATGATATTTAAAATGTGCTTGAGGAATATTTCAATTGCATTGTATAGTGCCCATTTTTTTTCTTAAGATAAAATTTGTTTTGATCTGAGCTAAATGTAGAAGAATAAGTGATCTAGTCATGAACCTTGTTCACTCAGCAGGGTTCTAGTTAGTGCCATTATTTTGTTTAATGCTAAAGTAAAGCCAGAGGAAAATCATAACCCATCACCTCTCCTCACTTTTGCAGAAGAAATATCTCATTAAAAGCTCTATTGGCAGTAAAAAAAATACATTAAATTACCATCTGTATCTCCTTTGAAAAAAGATCTGCTAGATAAATACCTCTTTGCTTATTCACAACATAGCCCAAATTTTCTTATTTTTCAAAACAAAATAAAAATAAATATCAGGAAGATATAGTATTTGTATGGCGTGTCTCACCCCCCTGACTTTTCTAAAGTATAAAAGTGATTATTTAGAATGAGAAAAGAAATCACATTATAATTTCTGAAAAGCTGGCTACTATCATAAACATAGCTTATGAATACAAGAATTCTGACAAATTTTATTTTGTATGAGTCTCATTAAAACACAAAAAAGACCAGGTGCAGTGGCTCACACCTATAACCCCCACACTTTGGGAAACTGAGGCAGGAGGATCCCTTGAGGCCAGGAGTTTGAGACCAGCCTGGGCAACATAGTGAGACCTTGACAGAAAAAAAAAATGTTTTTTAAAAAATTAGCTGGGCACGGTGGTGCGTGCCTGTAGTCCCAACTGCTCCGGAGGCTGAGGCAAGAGAATCACTAGAGCCTAGGAGTTGGAGGTTACAGTGACGTATGATTGCACCACTGCACTCCAGCCTAGGCGACAGAGCAAGATCTCATCTCAAAAAACAAAAACAAAACAAAAACATGCACGCACATACACACACAAATTTGTGTTTATAATCACATATTCTTCATTACTGAGAATATTTCTTTTGTTCTAACTAGGCATTGATGAAAACTGAAGCCTCTACTTACTCACACATATATTTCCAATACCTGCTGTTGTAAGACATTTTGATATGATATGACTTTTGTGATATGACTTGTGCAGGATGAATCAGCAAAATATTCCTGGAAACCGATACCCAGGCAGGGAGCAACAACCTATCTAGACATGGAAGGGAATGTGAACCAATAAACATGCCTCATGAACCCGAAGTTCTGCATCCCCAACTTAGCTTCACTGTGGCTGAATCCCCAAAATGCCTGTAGCCACTCAGTACCACCAGCTAGGAGGGAACATTTAATCAATGGTAAAAGACACAGAATCTTCACCAATTGAGGTCAAAATCTCTTGCTTTTGACAACTTTACAAAAACATACTCAAATAAACACATTGCTAGGGACCCACCTAGTGCATTGGAAGAGGCTTACGGAAACGGGGCCCCTAAAGCTTGAACCTCCTTAGCTTCCTGATAGTTTGAGAGAGTACAAAAGAAGAAGAGATGACTGGGAGAAAGGTAAGGAGATGGGGGAGGCAAGGAAAAGGAAAGAAAAAAATCAAATATTGTTTTGAGATAATTTCCATGCAGTTCTGCCCTGAGAAAAGGAAGTAGATAAATGATATTTCATAATCTTCATCCAGTACAATATTTTCATGATAATAAATGCATATACAGGCAGTCCCCGGGTTATGGATGACCAGACTTACGGCGTTCTGTACTTACAAACAGGCTCCCCATAAGGATAATTTATAATTAAATAATTAAATAAATAATTCGGGAACTAGTTCCTTCTGCGCATGTAAACAAACCCACATATGGTGAGTGGTTTCTCTGCGCAACATCTTTCCCTAGCTGCTAGTTTCATTGTTCATATGATCGCTTACACACAGCATCACTTGGGTCTTAACTTTTTTATGGGATTTTGTGAGTCTGTGTTTACCCTGTGACCATGCCTCCAAAGGGAAAGTCCACTGCAAGTCCAGGTGAGCCTAAAGCAAAGAGAAAGGTGATTACAATGGAAACAAAAAAAGAAATATTAATAATTAAGCATCTGGGGAAAGGCCAGATGCCATCGTTCATTGGTAAAGCGTTAGGCCTCAGCTGCTTGACTATGGGAAAAATTATGAAGGATAAAGTGAGAATAATGGAACATGTGGAAGGCAGTGCTCCAGTGAAAGCGCCAGTTATTACTAAGCAGTGTAGTGGATTAATTATTGAAATGGAAAGGTTATTATTGATTTGGTTAGAATATCAAAATAAGCATAACATTCCTATTAGTCTAGCGTTGATGCAACATTAACCTTTAATATTCTTTTTTGAAATTTCTCCTATCTAAACTTTTTGTATAAGTTTGTTTTTATATTCTGTTTGTTTGAATTAAAAGAAAGAGCATAACAGTTTCTGTAACTTATTATTACAGTATTGAGGTATTATTATTAATATTACAGCATTACACTGTATTATGATTACACATGAGCCATTATAGTATTGTTATATGAGATATTATGGTGTCGTTATTATTATTATTACCATATATGCACTGTTCATCAGGGATCCGAGTTACATATAAATCTAACTTAAAGACGTTCTCAGGAATGTATCTTATCCATAACTGGGGACCACCTGTATATGTAAGTCAATACAATGGTTTTTAAAAATGAATTAGAAATTATTTATTTAAATAAAAATTTTCACTTAAAAGTAGCTACCAAGGTATATTACATCTTTATTCAAACAATGATACTGTTACTTAAATATTTACACAGAACTCCTTTGAAATTATTTCTTTTTTAAATTTAAAAAATTTTTTTAAATTAAGATTTTTAAAAACATTTCAATAAGTTGAAATTTTTTCTAATTTGATAGCTATACAAAAAATCAGCATTATTATTATAGTCTACCATTTAACTTCAAAATATTTAATATAGCTTTGCTTAAACCCTCTTAATGCATAACACTTTAAAAAATCTTTTTACTGTAAAATAAATATAGATACAGAAAACCACATGAAACAAATATGCAGGTAATAATCATTATATATTAATAAATATAATCTATATTATATATTCTGAATAGAATCTATTTTAAGATGAATACTCTCACAACCAACACTTGGATCAAGAAATAAAACTTGTTGAGCCACCTTACAAGCCCCTTCACACCCCTATCATGATTACAAATTTCCCCTTCCTACCAAAATTAAACTGCTTTGCTGACTTTTATAGCTTCATTCCTATATATCTTTACATGTTTATCATCCAGATGGGAATATTTTGAGACTACAATGATTAATTTTATGTGTCAACTTGGCTAGGCCATGGTACCCAGATATTTGGACAAAGATTATTTTTGATGTTTCTATGAAAGTATTTTTTAGATGAGATTAATATTTAAATCAGTAGGCTTTGAGTAAAGCAGATTGTCTCATCCAATCAATTAAGGCCTTAATAGAAACAGAGGAGGGATTCTGCCAGCAGACTGCCTTGTACACGTAAAGGGCAACTTTTACCTGGGTCTCCAGGGTAGAAGCCCACTCTGCAGATTTTGGAGTCACTAAGCCTTTTTTTTTTTCTGTTGTGTTTTATTTTTTTCTTATATTGTAATTGATTTAGGGATTACAAGTTGAATCCCTGTTACATGTATTGTATATGTTATATAGTGGGTGGGTTTTTTTTAAGGCCCGGACATTACCGCTGTACAATCTAACTTGTTTTTTCTGAATATTTAAACTTTTTTTTTTTAATTTTTTTATTTCAGAAAATTATGGGGGGTACAAACATTTTGGTTACATCGAGCCTTTACAATTATGTGAGCCACTGTCTTAAAATCAATTAATCTCTGTGTGTGTGTGTGTGTTTTTATATAAATATACATATATATATTTATATACACTCTCACTCTCACACACACACACATAGAAATTATAGATACAGATATATAGATATACTATAGATATAGATCTCTTCTTGGTTCTATTTCTCCGGAGAACCCTGACCAATATAGATCCTATCCATATCCTAGACCCTATAGTTTATTCATGATTATTTTTGACATTTGGTATGTTTTTTCCCTACATTCTCTAGCCCATGAAGAATTGAAATATTTTTAAAGTCTTTGTAAATCTATAGGTTTCCCTTCATCACTTTATTTTGCTTACAATTTTTCTATTGCAGAACCTAGGCTGTTTGATCTGTGGAGTTTCCCATAATCTGTATTTGGCCAAACTGCATATTTATGGTACAAATTGACATATCTTCTTATCCTCTGTATTTTCTGCAGATTGGAATCCAGAGACTTGATCAAATTTAGGTTTGACTCATTTGGCAAGACCATACATGTAGTGTATTTTTCATCAGAAAACATATATTATCTGGTTTTCTCTCTTTTTGTGATGTTTGCTGTGAATGAGCTATGAATGCTCATTGCCTAGATCTATTAATCATTGAGGGTTGCAAAATGGTGATATTCTGATTCTATAATTTCTTTCCCTTTCTTTTTCAATTATTAGCTGGAACACTTTAATAAAGAGATGTTCTTATTCATTTATTATTTGGTTACCCAGTAATACAATTCCTATCGGAAAGACAGCATAAATGCTTGATTTCTTAATGGCTACCTATTTCTAAATAAAATGGCAGTAAGAAATCAAAATCACAACTTCCTTGTGCATGAAAACCATCAGTGCTCATCCTCTCCATCACCCTTATAAACCCACCACAGTCAGTGGAGCTAGTAAAACTTAACTGCTAGGAGGAAACAAGTGCTATCTTAGCAAAAGGACATTACTTATTGGAATGGAAGACAATGTGGGAGAAAAGGTAAAACTCTAAGGGGTAACCTTCAAGACTGCTTTGTGATGGTAAGTCATAAGCTAATAATATACACTGTGGCAGGACTTTACATGGATTATCTCATTTAGTCTTTCAAATAACCACATGAGATTCTCTTGTTCCCACTAACGGGAAATTGAGGTTTAGAGAGCTCCACAGACCAGCAATAGACTAGAGCTCAATAGACCTAGACTACTAGATCAGTAGACTAGGTAATACAACTAATAAACAGCTTAAATTGGATTCAGTATCATGATTCTAAAGTCTGTGATTTTATCCATTATACATACGATACGCAGGGAAGAGCCCAGAACAGTCCAAGTGAGGTTTGTGCACAACTTTCACCTTCATCAGTTCTATTTGTTGCTATTAGCACTCAGAAGACATTGAACAGATTGGGAGTTGACCAATATTAAGGCAAAAAATCACTATACCTTCACTCTTCAGCACAGAGCATTCAGTAGTACATTTTTTTAAAGCAATGTATATAAAGCCTCTGTAATTAAAACTGTGGTATTGGTACATGAATAGATGGCCTTAGCAATGTAATAAAATAAAGTCCAGAAATAGACCTAAGGAACACAGAAATTTAGCATATAAAAAAGACGGCATCTAAAATAAGGAGAGGTGCCAGGCACGGTGGTTCACAATTATAATCTCAGTTACTCGGTAGTCTGAGGCGGGAAGATCATTCAGCCCAGAAGTTTCAGGCTGCAGTGAACTGTGATTGTGCCACTGCACTCCAGACTGGGTGACAGAGTGAGACCCCTGCTCTAAATAAATAAATAAGTAAATAAATAAAGTGAGAAGGGGCAAAGTCAACTTTTAATAAAGGATATTGAGATAATTAGATAGCCTTGTGGGAAAAAGATAAAATTGGATCTATTCCTCATACCATATAACAAGATAAATCCCACCAAATGAAAGCTAAATATAAAAAGTCAAGTCATGCATTATTAGGAAAAAAGTAGGTGACTTCCTTTACAACCTGGAAGTTGGGGAAATCTTCCTACTTATGACTCAAAGTCCAGAAGCAATAAAGAAGAAGAATGGATAAACTTGGCTACATCAAAACACAACACAACAAAACAAAACAACAACTTTGGCACTGAAAAAAAAAAAAACCACTAAAAGCCAAGTCAGAAGACAAATGACGAATGGAAAAAGATATTCTCAACTTATATCACAGACAGAGCTAATATCTCCAACCTGTAAAAATGGAGGGGAAAAGACCAAAAGCAAAATGGGCGAAGGATATGAACAGATAGTTCACAGAAGAAATTAAAATGGCAGTCGAGTGAAATGAAATGGAATTGCAACTATGAAAAGAAATGACAAAGATCTTCTATACTGGTATGGAATAGCTTCTAGGATATACTGTTACATGAGAAAAGCAAGATGCAGAATAATACATATAGTACACATGTTATCTTATGTTTAAGAAGGAGGACGTGAATACATGGACTATATGAAGCACACACGCACACAAACACACACAGATTTATCCTTTTTTTCCCCTTTCTTGCCCAGATAATGAAGGAAATTACCCACTTTGTTTCTAATAATAATATGTAGTTTTACTTTTTACATTTAACTATCTGATCCATTGGAATTTTTATATATAGTTCTTCCCAAAAGAAACATTGGAAGGATGAACCGAAAGCTAATAAAAATGATTATCTATGGGAAAGGAAGGCATTAGGGTAACAGAATGGAGGAAACAGAGAAGGAAATGAGACCTCTGATACAGTTTTAATTTTGGTAATAATATATAAATGTTTTACATATTCAAAAGTAAAATTAAACCAAAAAGCTAAATAGATATTCCTAAAAACCAAAGTGAAACAAATGAACCTATTTATATATCAAGATAGTGATATAACCACATACAGAAAAAAAATTATTTCAAATAACTTTAGAATAATATATATTTTTTGGAGACAGAGTCTTGCTCTGTTGTCCTGGCTGGAGTGTAGTGGTGTCATCATAGCTCACTACAACCTCAAACTCCTGGGCTCAAGTGATCCCTCTGCCTCAGCCTCCTGAGAGCTGGGATTACAGGCCCACACCACCATACCCAGCTAATTTTTTCTGTTTCTAGTAGAGACAGGGTCTTTCTCTTGTGCAAGCTGGTCTTGAACTCCTGAGCTCAATCTATCCTCCTGCCTCTGCCTCCCAGAGTGCTACGATTACAGGCATGAGCCACCGCACCCAGCCTAGAATAATATTTTGACTATACATCATTAGTGAAATTTACACTATGTACAATTAGAGATGCAAAATACGCTAAACTGAATATAAATAGTTTAATTGTTAGTAGTGATACTGGTATTGTTTTGAAACTCTACTAACTGTTATAGCATAATACAAATAAGTAATTTTGTTGATGTTGTTAGGAACCAAGAGTTTTCAGTGCAAGCATAAAGAGAAAAGAACTTAAAAACAAAGAATTTACTATGGTCTAAATGTGCCCCCCTCCCCCGTTCATATGTTGAAACTTAATCACCAATGTGATAATATTAAGAGATGAGGCCTTTAGGAGATGATTAAGTCATGAGAGCCAAGCCCTCATGAATGGGATTAGATATAAGATATAAAAGAGATGCAAGGAGCTATTCATACCTTCCACTTGTGAAAACACAGCAAGAAGGTGCCATGTTAGAAAAAAGAGAGCCCTCACCAGACACTGAATGTGCCAGCACCTTGATCTTGGACTTCCTAGCTTCCAGAACTGTGAGAAATAAATTTCTATTATTCATAAATACCTCAGTGTAAGGCATTTTGTTATATTGGCAGGAACCGATTAAAGCAGAATCTAAAAATCTTGTAATGTTAAATTTGAATTGGAAATATTAGTATTAATTTTTTCTTATAAAAATGTGTATTGCTTAGAAACAATGACAGCCCAATAACAATGAACACACTTAGCACCCAGATTGTGGGCTCTAAATATCATTCCATACTAAAAGGAACTATAGGTCCTTGGAGGAATAGCTGAGATGGGAAATATACAGGATGAGCCTGGGACATCTGGTTGTGCTAAAAAGCAAGGAAGCTATCAAAGATTGAAGGATCGTGTCAAAAGGACACAGGAACCAACACGAAGTTACTCCCATTGGCCAGATAGGACCATTTAAATATCAAAAAGAATAACGAATGCAATTGACTAAAAGATTTTACATATGTAAAAAATTTATGAGTTAATAAAGATACAAAAATAAACTAGACACATTAGAATTAACTAAAGTACTAACTTCTTACTTTTGTGAAAAAATGATAATTTAAATAAGAGAATTAAGCATTTTCCCTGTCTTTGTAGTGCGAACTGTATTTCTGGGTATTCAAATATTTCTAATTGATCAAGGAACGCTCTTTACAGAAGAATTCTGGCAAACAAATGTGGAAGGAATGATAGAATTATAAAGTCATTTTATAGCCTGTGGTTAATTGATTCAAGGAAAAATCATCAACTGATAAAACTATCAGATGAAAATGAATGACACATTTTAGCAACATTAAAAAGAGATGTTATGAGAAGGGGTGGAGCAAGATGGGCAAACAGAAACCTCCAGCAATACTCCCTCCAAACGAACACCAAATTCAAGAACTATCCACACAAGGAAGCACCTTCAGAAGAACCAAAAATCAGGTGAGCAATCACAGTACTTGGTTTTAACACTATATCAAGGACAGAGGCATTGAAGAGGGCAGAAAAGACAATCTTGCATTGCCTACACCACTCCTCCCCCATCCCCTGGCAGTGCTATGCCAGCACACTGGGTGGAAAGAGAATCTGTGTGCCCAGGGGAGGGAGAGTGAAGTAATTGTGGAATTTTGTATTGGAACTCAGAGCTGCCCTGTCACAGGGAAACACAGCACAGGGCAGAATAATGCTGATGC